>JAAGAY010143169.1:0-129142 GCA_011801015.1 Ardeotis arabs | reverse complement strand
GGACATCACTCAAATACTTCTAGCTTTCATGTTACATACAACTTAGGGTTGTCATGTTTGACAGAACTGCAAGACAAGCTCTGCACAGTTCCAATAACGTATTTCTGGAGCTCAAGCTCAGCTGCCCTATGCAGCACTTCCCCAGCCAGCACAGGATCAGCTCCACATGGGCACAAGCCGGCATGCTGCTCCATGAAGTGGGACCACTTGATGCCCACAGATCACATTTGCAGGAGGTGGAGGTGAAAGCTGGCAGCTTCTTCACAGCCAGCTGTTGGCCAGACGCTTAAAAAAAAAAATGAGGTGCTGAGGATGAGGCAAGGAAAAGTATGGCTTGTATCCAGCCATGCGAACATGTGTTCAGCTGGAAAACGCTCTCCTGCCACACCAGGTAATGCAGTGAGCAGGGCAAGGTACATCGCTGGGAAACTCACAAAAAGACTCAAAAGGAATTTCTTTCCCAAATTTAGCTCTAGGCAGCACGCAAAACTCAAGGCCCAGGACACCACTTTTCCCTGCAGCAATTAATCAGATGTTAAGGAGGGGTGGTATCAAAGGCAGCCAAATCTGTTTTAGAAATCTTTTGCCATCTCATGCTCAAGCACAGACGATAACAGCAAAAAGGTCATCCCTACCTGCATTCACAGCTCTTCCCAAATAAGTTAATAAAGTAGGGACAAACGCAAAGATTCATGCTCATGGGCAAGCAAGCACGTGCTATACCTTCCAATCCTGCAATTTGTTAGCCTGCAGACCCTTTGTTCAGCAGAAGTAGCACAAAAACAGCTCTACAAAAACCTCACTAAAACACTCACCTTTGAAACTGATGCAAATTTTGTTCCATCAAGCTAAGAAATAAAATTTTTAAAGTTACAAAAAACAGTGGATCGTCCCACAGGAGAATCCAAATTCCAGTATCCCTATTATTAAGCAACAATAACAAAAAAAAGTAAAATGCATGAAAATTTATCGTGAATTTTCATTTACCCTGGAAAGATCATGAACTAGCTACATTTTGCAATGCAAGTCTTGATGAGATTATTCCTTGCCAACATGGAGCTTGATACCAACTGCTCATGCCAGTCTGTGCCCATAATCTCTATCTGCATAAGTATCCAGTTAATACTATTTCTACTATTAATAATGATAATAAAAATACCTCCCTCACATCAGACCCAGTGAGAAATCACAATCTGAAAGCATTTCAAATGCTGTCAACCATGAAAATCAATCAGCGCTGACAACCTCAGCTGAAGCGGGGCTCGCCGGGGCCGTTCTCAGCATTGCTGGAGAGCTGCCAGCCTAATCCCCTTGCTGTAAATACAGCGCTGCGAGCGCCTCCTGACAAGGGAAAATGAGCAGATTACATGGGGAGGTAACAAGCTTGAACTGCACCACATAATGAATGGTGGGGTGGAGGGGAGAAATCGGCCTCCCTTTGTATTTCCAAATTATTTGCTTTTGACCAATCTTTTGAATAAATCCTCCAGCAAGAGAAGTTAGCCGTACACACATTACTAGAGTCTTACTCTGAAAATAAGGTGGCAGTTGCAAGAGGCAAACTCTTTTGCCCAGTCAAACACAAAATAAGTGATTCGCAAGTTCTCAGCTTCTCTCAACTTTACAATACCAGCCTGATCTACGCACTTGGCAGCTACCAGAAAGCGGGTTTGCTGTGTGACCCCAGGAATCGCTCGCTTGTCCCAGACAGAACACCGCATCTGGGGGTCTGCATGTTCTGCAGCATCCTCTGACAAAGAGGAGGCCCTTGAGCCGTTGCACTGCAGCATCTTCTGGGCTTTCACTTCAGCCGCCCAGGAAACAGTATTTACAGGGAGCAGATGGTCAGTGGAAGGAACATGTAATCAAAATAACAACTCACATCTTTCAATATTGAAGGCGTTCTTAAATGAAACTGCCACTTCTAAGTTCCATTTGTTCACCTTCTCTTACACTCATGACTCCTTTGAAATGGTGTTCGCTTGCTACAGCAAGAAACTAAACCTGAAACTAATAATGAAAATCCCACAGATTTATATCATCCCTTCAATCTCATCCAGGAGTGCTTAAACATTTCTTCACCCTTAGGCTTCACCAGCGCTGTGACCAGAGTCAGTTCCTGTTCTCCCTTGCACACACGCAGCCTTTGGGCTGTTGTGCAAACAGCTGGCAGCTGTTCTCTGAGAATTATCCCACCAGCTAGAAATTGCGAATATTTTACAAAGCTTCCTTCTTGCTTTAAGAAATTCACTGAAAGAGTCTGTGCAGAGGTCTGTACGCTACTGAAATCAGCTGTGCATGCGCGCACGCATTCATGCTCCCATAGGATACTGGAGAGAGTGCTTAAATAAAGTAAATATCAAAACCATCAAACATTCTCCCCCTTTTTGTCTTTGTTGTTGAACACCAGGACTTTATGATTTGAATGGTTGTATTTTTTCAAACACTTCATGCTCTTGAACAAAGAGGTGAACCCTTCAAAACACTGTTTTACCCCTTAGTTCTCACCAAGCAGCTGTTACAGATAATATTCATGCCTTATTATTATTCATGAACGTTCAACTGAACCATTTTTTTGTTTCCACAAATGTCAGGGAAATGGCTGCTTTCTCCAGAGCTGAAAGGGTGTTTATGCAAGAACAAGAATCCCCATTATTACCTTGATGTTCATTATTCTCAGTTGTTCATTTCCTCCCTTTAGATGTTTAAATCATGCCAACAGAACAGTGCAACATCACCTAACTTGGAAGACCACTCACTCACTACCAATTCCAAAGAGAAAACAATTCAGATGAGCTATTTCTAAATAACTGTTTATCCAAACTACTCTGTGAATTAATGTAATGTTTGCTGAAATTGGAACGAGGAAAGTGGCTTGGAAAATAGTCCACAGTGAACACTGGCATTAATTTTTTAGCAATACACCACGGATCAGCCTTACTTCACGAACAGCTCTACAAAACTAGCCAGTATGCATGTGGATACTGGTGATGAAAGCAAGAGGATCCTTGAGCAGTCTGAGAAAATCTTGACACTTTTCGCTTAAGTATTTCCTTTTCTACTGCGGCTTTAGTGAACATTATCCATCTTACGGATTTTAAATTAAACATAGTAGTATGTTTTGATACAAGAAGTTGGCATTCTCCAATCTACTTATATGGCAAATGGACTTATGTGATGTATAAACAGCAGATAAAGTATAGGCAACCTGTAAAACATCAGTAGGAGAAACATGTATGTATTTTTCACCTCTTCTTCAAACTTATTTTCATGCTTAATGAACTAAAAACTTGCCTATTTGAAAAGCTTCTTTAGCACAGAGACCATCTGAGCAACAAAGGTGATCCTTGCTATGCCTGCACACCTAGAAACCAAATCCTACAACTAATTCTGAATCTGAAAGAGGGTAGGTGTAGATTAGACATAAGGAAGAAATTCTTTACTGTGTGGAAGGGGTGCCCAGAGAAGTTGTGGATGCCCTATCCCTGGAAGTGTTGGATGGGGCTTTGAGTGACCTGGTCTAATGGAAGGTGTCCCTGCCCAGGGCAGGTGGGTGGAACTAGATGGCCTATAAGGTCCCTTCCAATCCAAACCATTTATGACTCAGTGAATTCATAGAGTCTCTCTCACCTGTGTCATTGGGCACCTGTGTGTCTTCAAAGTGGAAACTACAAATTCAGATGAAAATCTGCCTAAAAAAGAACCTTCAGCAGGTACAAGGGAGGAAGTATAACTGCTTTAAACACAGGTAGCAAAGGATAAGAATAGTCATTTTTCTTAGCAGCACAAAGGCACACAGAAAACCACACAAGGATCTGTGCTGGGGTCTCTCCTGGGCAACATGTTCCCAGATAATACGGAAATAGGTGATCAATAACACAAAGTTCATAGGTACCAATATATCAAGGAAAGACGAACAAATTTAGAGTTGCAGAAAGACCTTACTAAACAGGTGAGGCATAAAAGGATAGACAAAACCTAGGTAGAAAAATGTTAAATCATGCAGGTAGGACAATGTAATCCTAACTTTACATATGCAGTGATGGACTACAAATTGGTCATTTCAGAACCCAACCTTGGGAGTTAACAAGACTGCTGAATAAAAATGCCATCCATCAAAAAAGCGATGAGACTGACAGGAATTAAGAACAGAAAAGCAAACATGGAATAGTAACTATGATGGATTTATATACAGAATAAGATTGCGTTTCCTTACCACCTGAAAATGGATGCAACTGAACTAGAAAATACTCTGAAGCAGAGATGTCTAAGTAGGGACACGGACAAGGGCTATTGAACATCAAGTGACACAGAGAAGATGCCCAGAGGTCAGCTGTCTACTTTCTAGAAAAGGAACTTGGGGCATCAAATTAAACTTGCAGGTGGCAAGTTCACATGTAGCAGAGCAAGTGGTTCTGTACACAATATCTACTTAGACTGTGAAACACATCTTCACAAATGCTGCAAATGCTAAGAGAAGTACAGATACAAAAAGCAATTGGAAAAATTAATGGAAGCAATATCTGAAGATATCACCTCTGACTCAGGGAAGTCTTTGAGATTGGAACGCCGGTAAGGTAATTATCATTATATTCTTGCCCTGTTCTGGTGCTATTTTCCAGGCATTCAGTCTACTCGCTGTTGGATACAGTGGGCAAGGTGGACCTTTTTTGTCTGACATATGTAATTCTTGTTAAAAAAAAAAAAAGGCAGAACTTAGTCAAAACAGATTTAATTTGGCTTTTAGTATGTTATCTGTGTACCACTCAAGAACCCTTCAGTGGAGTTCCTGTAGTGAAAGGCCTCTAGAAGGAAAAACTTAAGTATTACAGGTCCTTTCAACACATTTATAAATCTGTTCTGCTGCACTTGAATACAGAAAGGGTCTTACTTGCAGAATGAGAAAAATGCTTTTACACCATGAAAGGTAAAATGGAAACATAAGCCTAGAGAAAAATAAAAATATACATATCCCTCTTTCCCCAATTAAGTCAATTACAATAGCATTGCTACAGTAAGCCATCTGAAGCACTTAGCGGCTTTGGTTGGCTGGCTGAAAAATCATGAATACTTTTTTTTTTTTTTTTTTAATACATGTAGGAGAGATGAAGCATAGTTTTACTGTTCTCAACTGTGTAACCTGGCAATCACCTTCCATAAGTCATTATCCACCTATACCTTGCACTACTCCTTCAGTAGCCATGGCATAAGGATACATGCTTATTCTGGATGGAATATCCTATCCACAAAACATACTTCTATTCTTCCTACAAGAACCTGAACAACAGTCCCAACCACAATCAAACAAGAAGCTTGTACTGAGAGGATTTCCCATAGTCTGTAAGTGCAAATGGCAATGATGAAAAAGAAATTCAGAATGAAAAAGCCATCCCCCAGGACACTGATGGTAGAAATGACAAAGGAAATGGAGCACTAGAAATCAGGATAAATACCTCTGTGATTCAGAGAAAATACATAATTAAAAAAACCTGGGAGAACCCCATGCAATCAAGGCAAGAATCAATTGTGTGCGCATTGGGCAGCTTCTCAATTCACAGGAGGACACCAGCTGCCATTCAGATGCTGAAGAGATTTCCAAGAACCAATTAAACCCTGCCAGGGGGAAGAGAACGGAAAAAGGGAGGAAAGGAAACTAATACACTGAAACTTCCACCGTTTTCAACTGCAGGCTGCTGCACATCTGCCAAGGTGGCTGCAGCGAGGGAGCGGGGCCGGGAGCGAGGGCCAGGCAGTGTTTAAGCTGGAATGCAGGATCGGTGGGCTGGGATGCGTGGCTTAGGCTGCCGGCTGGAGAGCAGGCGCCCAGCATAAGCCGTCAGCCAGAGCATGCTGCTTGCTCCCCATTAATCATCTGGTGCAAACCTGGGTTTGGGCTGTGGGCCTGACAAGAGAGCCAGGATCCAATAAAACCCCGACAGACTGAAAGTGAGACAGCCTCCTGCCTGTCCCTCTCCTTCCCTTTGAAATGTGGGGTAAAGGTTGGGGGAGAACAAAAAGACACTGATGATTGATCACAACTTAATATCTTTGTGCAGCTTTATCAGGCTTTTAAACTAATGACTAAGGCAACTCCACCTCTACAAAATCAATCATCATGTCATAAACGTCTGAAACACTACAAAATTAAGTGCCTGCCCCAGGGACGTAGAGCATGTGGCATGTTTAAAGTGAACCTAATTCCACTGGGGGTCCCTGGGTGTTATTTTTGACATTCATTGCCCTCAGAGATATTCAGAGATGGGAAAAGACATTGCAAGAGAATCCAGAATTAGTGTTTTCCCTTAAAGAAACTATTTAAGTAAGCCTTTAACTCGCTTATCAGAGCCGTGTGCTTATCAGAGAAGTGAGCTCAGTGATCTAAATAATTTAACCACAAATAGATCCGAGGGAACAACCCTGCAGCAGTTGAACAGGATGGACAATACAACCTTGTTCTTTCCCAAGATGCTCACTCTTCAACAGAAAGACAAACAGATCCCAAATATTAGATTCTGTGTCCTCGCTTTAAGCACTACAAACTGCCTCTTCTTCTTAACAACATCTGGAAACAATCCATTTAGAGCCACTACCCTCAAATGCAGACAAGGGCAAGTGGGTGAAGATGAGCACGCAGGGTATTTGACACGTACAGTATACTTGTTTAACAACAGACGAGCAGAATCCAGACTCTGCTTCTCCAACAGGTGCACAGCACTCCTTGATCTTCACTGGGACACCTTCACCTTCCCCATGAGATGGGATGGCGTCATCAATAGTCTGTCAAGTTGCTTTTGACATGAATATGTTACTCTGGATTGTTCTGGTAAGGCAATTTAGTCTTTGTCACTCAAAGACAGAGAATGAGAAGATACTGAAACTCAATATCCATTTTTAAGAGGGAAATAGCTAGGAATCTTAAGTAAATGATTGATGGAAGGAAGGAGAAAGGGTCAATTAAAGATAAATAAATTCAAAAATCAGTTTCTAGTTTAGGACTCAGCAGCTTTTTTCCCTGCTAGCAGAGAAACAAATTATACTTTCTATTCTCTTGTCTTCTATGCAGTGAAAAGGAAAACAAAAACTTCTCCGGCATTTTACTTCACATTCTCTGCAGCCTCTTCCCACCGGCAGAAGAGGAGAGCAAGCGCTAGCAGGAGCGCACAGCCCGTCGCCTGCTTGCTTGTGCAGATGTATCTGTATCACCATTGCTCTCCTGCACCGCTGAACGAACTTACACCTTTCCTTCCCCTGTCATTTAGTCAAAATCCCACACCCTGATCTTTTGGAGGCAAAAACCACTCTTCTAATTTATGAAAAGGAAGATTTTTCTCAAAGTGGGTCAGACACCTAAAGTGTGATAAAGGCTTCATTTTCGAAGTGATTTAAATGCTTCAGGAAAAAAATAACATCATGTTCTAATTCAAGCTTTTGTAATCCCTGACTGGGTATTTGTATGACAATGACTTAAATCGTCATTATCAACAGCTGTTGCACACTACCAGGTGAGATCATGAGAACTTTTCTCTATAGTCAGGAGACATCTGTACAGTGCTCGAGTTTTAAACTGTTTCTATTTCAGTCCTGTTTGTAACCATACTAACCTTTTAACTGACAGGGCTCCTGCCAAGTACAAATTACTTGTCAAGGGATTTTAATTTTCTTTTTAAACCTCACATTTGATACAAGTCTTGCAATTATTTTTCCCCCCCTTTCATAGAGTATGTTATTCTAACCCCTCCCTGTTCATAAACTTCCCAAGAACTGTGTTTAGACAAAATCTAAATTGGCATATTTTTCATAAACTTCATGGAAATCTTCCTAACCACTTTTGCAAGCAGCTCTGGATGTGCTCTTATCTTGCCATGAAGTAATAAAGTTTAATTTGCAGCATCACAGTTGCTTCTATGGCAACAGATGGCGACATCAAACACAGGATCATGACTTCACTGTAGGATCAAGAAGGATTAGCTTTGCACTGAGGAAGTTAAGATCTAATACAAACAAATAGCTACAACAATTGCAAAGAGAATTTACAGCAGGATAGTCTACTCCCTGTGTAAATGTTGTTCTTGTTTACTCCAGTATCAAAATCCCTTTAAATCAACCAGCTGTTTGTAAATTAAGCACAAATGGATTAGCTTTAAAACAAGCTCAAAGGTTTAAGATAGGGTTTGCACATGTACCCCGTTATGACCACCCCATGAGTTCCACCTATACTAAGAAAGAACAGAGGCCAGAATTACAGTTGCATTCCCTCACGATAACCTCCAGGACTTTTACCTCCCTCAAACTGTCACTTGCCTTAAGTAGGTTATAGTGTGAGTGCAGCATACCTGCATATAATTTTTATTGAAGTGTCTGCTTTGAGTACTGCTTGCTATTCCTGAAAACCTTGTGGGGACAGTTATTTAATTACACAACATATTCTCTTTCCTAAGAGAATCCTTAAACGGATTAATTCCCTGGCCTTTCACCTTTATGCTACCAAAATAGGACCAAACAGAGGGTCCCTAGCTTTAAAGGGTTCTCTAGAGACACCTATTTATTATTATCTGTCCCCAGCAAGAGCCAGCCCTTGATGGGACAGCACATGCAATCAAAGCACCAGCTTACCCTAAGGAGAAATATGGAGATGGATCTTCCCAGGACACAGCTGAGTCTGCTGGTGGGATATGGAAATCCACATTCTGCAGCTGTTCCAAGGACTCTCGCAGGTGGGAGGAGAGACAAAAGCCTTATTAGCAGCAGCGCAAGAGGGAACCGCCCCTTGGGAACCACCTTTACAAAAAGCTCTGAACAAATTCTCCTCTCCTGTGTTGGGTTTCTGGGTGCAGGTGCTCAGCATGCTGATTCTACTGCATAGGAAAACCTGCCACATATGCACACTGGACTGCAACCGCTCAGTTACTGATACACATTTTTTCACCACAGTAGATGCCAAGTCCTTTCAACAAGTGGCATTTAACTTTGTGATAAGTATTCAAAGGAATTCTGCTGGACTACAGCATTTGCTCTGTCTCCACAGACAATTTTTATTTTGAAACTGTGCCAGCTTTGACAGCTTTTCTGCCTCCAGAAGCAGTAAGTTCACAACTGTGAGCATGTCCTGCCGTTGCATGGCCGTGCTCTGAGAGAACCGCCATCGCAGGGTATAAAGGTAATTCTGATTTCACGCCCAGTCAGTCTCATGCCTCTTTGTTGAGATGCCAACTAGGGTATGAAACTCTGTTCCACTATCAGAGTTTTCTTTTATATGGACACATCAATTAGACTACCAGTCCTGTTGCATAAAGCAGATTATGTTGATTAGCACAGCCCTTAAGGAAGGGAAGACTTTGAGCAATTCTCTCAAGAATTAAAGCTAGGCAGTAGCTGAACCACACAGCAGGGCAGGAGAGTCGTTTTAACTCTCACAATCCATTTCCATAGGTTTGTAAGCTGTCTGTACTTTTATTGTCAGAGGACTCGTCAGACTTTGCTGGACTATCCTTATCAGTGCTAATAAGCATTAACTTATAATGAGTCAGGGACTCACCCAGGTAAATGTCTTTATTTTGCATAAGCATAATTAATACATCATCAAAGTATATCAGGAAAACAATAGCATGAGACACGCCATGGATGCTGATGTAGTGGGACACTTCAGTTACATTCACTTCCAGACACACTTAGTTTGAAGTGACAGATTTTTTTACCTTTTTCCACACATACTTATGTGATAATGAGAAATCTTTCAGACTCTGTTGTCACCTCTACTCTTCTTTTCCTGTCGCTTCTCAGTTCCAGCCAGCTTCCCTTGTGTTCCTACTGAGTCCAGCTCCTATCTCAGTAACACTATTCGATAGCGTTTCCTCCCCAAATACTTCTCAGAGGAAGCCAAAAGCTTTTCATTCCTAAAAACTTGTCAGCCAGAACTAGAAGCATTTCATATCAAAACACTAATCATTTAGTGAAAAAAAAGACTGAATATAGAGAAAGGAAAAAAACCAGCCACCTGAATGCTGCAGGCTTGTGACAAGCCATTTAAATTCTGTGGCTCAGTCATGAGAGACAAACCACGATGACAACACGCCCTCTTCCCCACTCCTTGCCTGTTCAGTGATTAAACAGGGCACTCGCTATGCGATACACACAACAGACTGCTCTTGCCCAAAGAACCCAGTAATTCCTTTGCCAGCTATGTGCAGACTCACGACGCAGACCAAGGGCTCCATCTAACACCACCTTTGAGACCAGAAATAGTGGCGAGACTCCAGAAGCATATGTGGTTTGTTGGTGTGAAGGAAGAAAAGACGAGGAGATGCATGTACTTGGATCTTTTAGCAATTGGCCCTGGCAACAGGAAGAAAAGTCAACAAGTACACCGTTAGGAGGCCCTGAAGGCTGACTCCAGAAAGAGCCAACTTGCAGGAAAATATTTTGCAGTGAGTTGAACAGCTGTGAGACCCAGAAGCTTTAAAACTAACATGTAAGTGTTCCCCAGACGGTGGGCAGGTTCTGAGATGAGCTGTGGTCAGGAGTCTCTGGTCCAATTTATCTCTGGGTCTGAAGAGGAGGAGGGTAAGGAGGATCACTTCTCCACCACCAACAGAACAGTAGAAATGACAGTTCTTGCACAGAAAGCCAGGAGGGGTGAAGGACAAACTCTTCTGGGGGAGGTTAAAGAAATACACTACTAAAATCCCTTCCTAATGGAAACCAGGACTGAGCTATTAGAGAAGAAAGCACAGCATTTCATCCGTGAGGTGCTGCTGTTGATGAGTAATGGTCGGTAGCAGTGTTGCTTTGGCTGCGTTTAAACACACTCTCGTAAAAATTATTAGGATGGTTTGTGGCCTTTGGTCTCGCTAAAAAGACACGTTTAAGATCCAAGTTCTTTCAGCCTTCTTAAAATCAATCGGGCAGCCTGCATTTGACCCATTTCTCCTCACTACTCCCAAAAAAGCAATGCTTTCTCCGAGTCCTGACCAGCAGATGAACCCAGGGCTGACGCTCACTCGGATCCACCTCCTGCAATACTGCCTGTTTGAGCACGACCTCCAGAGGCTCAGATCCCCATCCATATTTCATATTCCACAGATGTTTTCCCCCCTACTTTTGCTGCCTGTTTTTAATGCACCATTTTGTCTCTGTACAACCTCTACTTTAAATATATCTTATTTTTTGTTGTAAGAAGGCAACGAGGTGAGAAGCGAAACGGAAAGGCCTGACAGTCCCAGCTTCCCACTGACATACTCCCTTGTTTACATCAAAAACCAGGGGCTGTAAGTGACAAGAAAGCAGCAGAGAATGGAGGGTGCACAGAATCACTGAAAAGGCAGTAGTGACATGACAACCTTCAAAAGTTGACGTTTGTCAGGCCAGGAGGGTGGAGCTGCATTAAGCTGCATTTCATTACGAAAAAATAATACTCAGAAACTACTAAGGGGTCCCGTGTGGCTGCCTCACCACGTTTAATTTAATGTCTTTCCTCTCCAGTGACCAATCCACCCCCTACTTTCTTACAGACGATGACTTGTGGGTCTTAACCTTACAAGCAAAGCTACGTTTGACCCATTAGTTACCCTATTTAAAGGCTTTTGTTAACCTATAGCAGAGCTTGAGCCATGATTTTACATTGAGGCTCCAGATCACAGAAGCAGATGGTGTCATAAAAACCCACCTCCCCCTACCCTATTTATTCAACTTCTGTTGTGTAACCGACATTCAGTCTTTATGTTACCCTTTTCTAGGCAACATGCTATCCCCGCAGATCTCAAGCTGGGGCAAGCAGGTATCTGAAATGCTGGTCATGGGGAATGCCTCGGGCAGCGTATGCATTTGAAGCTGGTGTTTCTGGCCTTTTTCTTGGGAAGAATGAGCCAAACATCAAAACTCACACTCAAATGGAAAAGCCTTCTTGAATATGTAAAAATTCCATTTGCATTTGGGGAATTAGAAATGAAATAAAAGACAGAAACTATTTCATCTAAAATACAGCCTTGATGCTACAGTGCCTTCTAAGTCTGTTTTAATTTTTTAAGCTTTCTATTCTCATTGCCCAGAACCAGTTTCTCCACCAAATGTATTTATTTTCTCCTTCCAGAAAGAACTGCAGAAAAGATAATAAATCATGACTCTGTTGGCTACAGAAGAGGATTTCCCAGTAAGCTGCAAAGTTCATAACCTTCAAAATTCATCTCTTAGGAGAGATAGATGACTCAAAAATAAAGTATGCAGAATTAAGGAATGGAAAAAAAAATTCCAAACACAAGCAAGTCTCTCTTTTACATTACTTTCCTGAAAAAAAAATGGAGGGCTAAAGGAGGAAAAAAGCCCCAAACCCAAGCACTCAGTACTGAGAACTGTCAAGAGACATCATACACATGCAACTAACAAATGATCTGTTTAGATATCCTGTCTTACAGTCAATGAGTAAAATCCCTGCAGAAAAGATAAGTCTCGTCTGTTTGATTTTCAGAAGGAAAGGAGAAAGATTAGTATTGTGACTTGATTGAAAAACATCTAAATGTTAATTCCATTGCTGCTTAGCACCAGCACAACATTGTTTTTCCTTTTGTGCTGTGGGGTACTGGCCCCAAACCCAAGGAGCGTGGTGCCTGGCTGATAACGGGCTAGAAGCAAACGCCTTCCCACCAGAGCCTCACTTGCTGAGCTCTACTACGATGACATGTACAGCAATGAGCTTTTATTGATCTCGCATTTGGACCTGGCTCAAACACTCAGCCAGTCTCTCCAGAGGAAAAAAAGATTATGTGGGAGTGTAGGAAGGACAAATCTGGTGCTAAAAGGAGCAGAAACTGAACAAATACTATTTCAAATCTTGAAAATAATTGAGTTGTTTCTCTAAAAACAGGAAAAAAAGCTATAAAAAAGTAAAATATACAGGAGAACTGAGAGTAGAAATTCTGAAATGCAGAAAAAGCTACTGAAAAACGATACTGGCTCAAATTTTCAGTGGAATCTGTTCCAAGAAACTGCCTTCCTTTGATCAACTCTTTGTACCTGCAGTCAATTCTGCTGTGCTGTGGATATGCATTTTCAGCAGCCCCGCTCTGCTTGTTTCACATGTGAATACCTGGCTCAGCCACCACAGGAAGACCATCCTGTAAGCATCTTTCCACACTTCCCAGCACAGGCATGTCTTGTGGGAGAGACCTCCCAAAGTGTCCTGCAGGAAGGGCTGTTCTGGGAACCACACTAACTTGTCTCTGTGACTTTCTCAAAAGCTGCACTCCTTCAACGATCAGATAAAGTGTTCTTTATCTGCAGAAACCTGTGAAGTGTCCTTGCCAAAAATCTCAAGGGCCAGAGAGCCCAATGAACAGTCTAGAGATAGAGAGCAAGCCATGACATCAACTGATGGAATCCGTGTCAGGTGTAGGAGATGCCCTTGGCTGCTTCCCAAATTATGGAATAACCCACTCCATGGAGCCTATCACAGGGGCCACTTGGCCCATAGGTACTGGCTGCTAGGACCAAGCTGCTGCCCATCAGCTCTGGCAGAGCCGATACAACCATATAGCTTTATGTAAAAGAGATTTTCCTGTGTATCTAGACCAGACACATTCACAGACCCTGTTCCTGCCATGACTGCAAGAGTCCTGCGTTCCCCCTGCTCCCGGGGCTCACAAAGCCAGGCCTGGATCCTGCAGATGCAGCGCTGCAGCTGTGGCAGGTGCAGAGCGATGTCCAAATGCTTGCTTGGAAGGCGCAAAGCCAGGCAGAGATTAATGACCACCAATGACAGTGGAATCAGCAGCAGAGGTATCATAATCTCTGCCTCTTTTCTGCACACCAGGGCAAGGTATTTAATAGCACATTGGCTCAAAGGGCCACAAGATTTCCAGTGCAGCTGGAATGACAAGCAATGCTACCTGAGGCTGGGATTTACAGGACTGCTGCTGGCATTAGGCAGGTGAACCAAGCTGGAGTGTGCACACTTTGCATGACTGCATAGGGAGATGGGAAGTACCAAGGCTTGAAACGGGCCGTATTCAGCATCTGTATTTTTCAAGAGTCATTGTTTCTGATCTTGAGGTCAGATTTCACCTTTTCTAAAAGCAATCTTTCTCACCCTTTTTGCTATGATTTGTTTCAGTTCATATGAACTTGTGAGAGGAAGTTCACTAATTTGTGATGTGGTGATGCACAGAGAACACGCTGCAGGCTACTGATAGTTTATTAATAGAGCAAAAATTGCTGCACATTAGAAGCACACTGCCCAAATGTTTATTACACTAAGTATGTTGCACTTGGAGTGAAATACATGTCCTGAAATGTTGGTTTTCTTTGCTCCACTTATCAACTTGGTGAAGTGTCATGATAATCCACAGAAGGAATCGGGCAACAGTGGGGAAATTCAATGAGGGGATATTAAAGAAGAGGTAACACGCTAATAACATAATCCTGATTCCATTCTGTCAGGTAATCTGGAGTCTTAGAGCCTCTGGATATGTGGTTTATGCTAAGCAAACATTTGACATTCCCCCCTTGCCCTACAAAATTAAAAAAAGAAATGGATTCAGGTCACAACTGATAAAGCTCACCAGAACTGATCAAGCTAGCAGAGGACTCTTCCTTTGACTTCAAAGCTGTAGAGATCAGATAGAGAGAGGCTGTTTCCTCCCTCAGGACTGTGTTTTGTCTTTTTGCACAGGCAGAAGTGGTTGGGGAAAAAGACTTAGAAAAGCAGATAAGAGGAGAGCCTGAAGAGTGCTTAAAGACCCTGAAGAGATCCTTCTTCCAAGACAGATTCTACTCTACCTAAAACTTTTTTGATAAAATGTTTGCCCAACCAGTCCTTAAACTTTGAGCAAATTCCCCCCACACACTCTGAGGAAACCTATCCCAGTGCTTGCCTAAGCTCACCATTTTTGCCTAGTATCAGCACACGCTCCCTGGCTGAAATTTAGTACCATTAATTCTCAGGTCATGTTTTCCAAGTAATAGAACATGCAACATGAGCCTCTCACAGCACCAGCTAAAGTTGAGATGACTGAGCTGAAAGCAGCGGCTGCTGTTGTCTGTGGATGGTCTGCATGTCACCTCTTCTTTCATCCCAGCCCTTGCCTGTTTGTTTCATCCCTGAATGTGATGACAAGTTTAAGCTGAGGCAGTCATTAATTACATGGTTTGTTCTGAACCTCGCTCAGCACAGGAGCTAAAATAAGTCTTTTCAGCACTACTACAGCATAAATGATGCACAGCTCCCCTCAGAGCTGTCTCCTGTCTCCTTCTCATTGTCTCTGCACATATAGTCCCTGAGCAAGGTGATGAGACCCCAGGATGGGTTTAGGCACAACTGCTCTGACACTGGACAGTATAGCTGATGACCTCCTCGATGTCCCTCGCCAGACTGGCACTCAGCTCCTCAGAACTGCTCCACACATGGGACAGGCAACAATGAGATGATTCGGTTCTTTTAAAAGGGAATATCTTTTCTTTAATAACCTGGAGTAGCTTCTGGTCTTCCTAACCACCCTGTTAACAGGAGCTACAGATCTTTTTTTCCTTTCTCCCTGGCAATGACTTCTAGAGCTGTTGATACACCACAGATAGTTAAACTGGCTGCCATAGAACAGAGCGTTTCAAGTTACAGAGGACGGCTGTGCTGAATCTTTCCTTCTCTCCATAGGCTCACAAGTAGCCAACCTACAGTCACCTGAAGTCCTTCCCTGCAAGGCAGCTTCTGAAAGGTGGGCTCCAAAGAAGCCTTCTAAAAGAGCACAGAACAACGGGTAATAAGTTGGAGCTGTCAGGAAAGTCCACGTAATGAAATATTGTTCGTTTAATGCTACAAGAACATGTGGGGATAGAAATTCAACAAGCTGTGTCACCTCGGCTGTAGCTGGGGAATGTGGGACTGTGGGAGTTGGACAGCTGAGACAAATGAGCAGAATCTGCTGCTACTGCTTGGAGAGAAAATAACATGATGGCATGTGACATAGCATTTTGCTTTGCTGAAGCAAGTACAGTTCCTGCAGAAGCACTGTGTAAATGCACGTGGTTAGCGATACATTTTTCCATGCGTCAGTGTGATGTGTTGGGGCCCAATTGGCAAACTTTCTGTGGTGAAGACAAAGCCCTTCTGCTTTTGCTGTTTCTCTGAGCACAGCAAGACAGATGTGGTTAGTGCTATGCCTTCTGCAGAAAATTCTTTTTGAGTTGGAACAACTGTCTCTGAAAGGAACCATAGCAAAGCTCACAGGGCTCCTCAAAGAGTCATTTGTTTCTCTGCAGGCAGCTAGTTGCCAGCTCATGTTTGGTTTCCCAGTTGAATCTGTTCAGAGAGGCAGAGTATCCCATTTGTCCCTTACAAGAGGGCCTGGGCAGGTGTACATCTGCCTCTGGAGCTGAGCTCCCCTCCTCTCTCCTCCCCACTGGCTGCCTCAGCCTTGTGCCCACACCGGCACACAGACACATGGTGAGCAGGGAGACGTCAGCCGGCGCGTGAAGTGCCTCACAGGCTCCAGGGCAGGCTCGCCATCTGTTTCTGTGAGCAGCCACTCTGCTGATGGGCTGGGATTTCTGGAACAGGAATTCTAAACTGGTCTGTCCTGGTTTGCCCATAACGACAACACTTACAGTCAGGAACCTGGCCCCCATGGGAGTATTTTCCTTTTCACTTTTTTTTTTTTTCCCTCACCTTGCAGCCTCATAGAAGTGAGTAGCATAACTAGCCTGCTTTGCTGTGCACGAAAGATCTCAACGATAAATCTACAAGGTATGCGTTTCCTACATAGGAAATCTACCAAGTAGGCTGTCCTCTACACTTTCTCCTTTGTCAAGCATATGGGATCCCACATTATGCATGCAGGCTTTCCGTAACTGCATGTAAAGTGATATTTCTCACACATAAATACTCATGAAGGAAAGATAGTTCATGCATCCTTATTCTGCAATTCAAATTCTGCCTCATTTCTATCAGTGGAAATCCACTGTGGTTCAGTGAAGTTAGTAAATACTCTATTACACCATGCAAGAGTAAAATGCTGCCTTAGTAGGTCAGTATCTCCACATTCTGTATTTTTCATACAAAAAATATCAATTAAAAAGTCACACACTGATCACAATTAAATCTGCTATCACCAGCGCATTATAGGTACCTAAGGCAGTTCCCCAACTACAGCAAGTGCTTCACTTGTCTCAGTCACATGGCTGTATGAACATTCTCAATAGATACCAGCATATTCTCTATCTTTAGATATGGTTAAAACCTAAAAAAAAGCACTTGATTTTGAATTTAAAAAATAAAGCCTGTGTATAATAATGATTTAGAGTCATTATCAGATGGCAGCCCAACCAACCATTCAACAGGAAAATTATTTTTGCCTGCATTTATGGTGAAATGGATTTATCTTTTCAAAAGTATAGGAATACATTTCCTAAAAGGGCAAGATTTTCAAGAAGCCCTTCAAGGAAGGCTTCATGAACGCCTATTTAAGTTTTTGGAGAATTTAAAAAAATCTCCAGCTCCTATTAAGCTTGTAAGTGGTGTGGACTCTGAATACATGTGAAGGTCCCATATTAAACAACCTGCATCTTTGATTTGTAGGCAGAAAAAAGAAAAGAGGAAAACAAATGACAAAACTGGAATTCTAGGTAAGAGAAGGTGGCTGTTACACAGCAATGACTTAGGTAACTTCATAAAGCTTTTCTCATCAGCTGTAAGCGTGCTAACCCTGTGTGGTATTACTCCGTGTTTTATCTAGAGATGCTTTCCTTGCTCCAGCACACTGGAGGCCTAAGGACAGCATCGTCATAACGAGCCTATGAGCGCATCTTCCTTTCCAAATCTGGAACTGAAGGGACCCCGAAGGTGTAGCATCGGAGCTCAGCCCATGGAACAATAATGTGACAGACTGCAAAAACTGCTTCCTAACTGTGTGAGAAACGGTCGGAAAATGCTGTGTGATGTACAAAAGGGGAGAAGAAGGGAATAAAAACATCCCACAACAAAATGATACCCCTTTAGAGCAGACACACTTACCTAAACCGCATCAAATGGTGAAATGGGTTCAGGTCAGAAGACATCAAGGAAACATGGGGGAAAAAAAAAAAAGAGAGAAGACATTAGTTCAAAGATAGACAACTCCAGTCAGCTTGATGATAGGAGCTAAGAGCACCCCAAACAAATCAGACCCAACCTTTGAGTGAGCAAAGTTTAACAGAATAATTCTACTCAAGCGCTGCCTTTTTGCTATGCGTTGGCTTAGTAGCAGCATGATGTGGGCAGATCAGTTGATACAAAAACAGAAAAAAAAAAAAATCCTTAGTGCACCATGGACAGAACACAGCTCCACCTGCAAGGCTCACAGAAACTGCCCACCTCAGACTGTTTCTGCACAGACCCAACACAGGTGGCTCAACACAGGTGGCTTGGGCAAAAAAGAGGCCCGACTTTGCCTGCAGATCTCATTGACTTTGGCTAAGCAGTTTTACGAACTTGATTCCTACTGAGCACATTAATTCTTAGCTGTGCTAAGCCTGGAGCAAATTTCAAGAGCAGACAATAATCAGGGGGAAAAAAATGCTCTAAGGAGGATAGGAAAAAAAAAAACCCACCAGAAAAATGATTGATCTTCAAAATATCTTTATTTGCACTGTTTTTTTTTTTCTTATTGAGGCTCCTCTTACAATGATATTTACTTAATACAATATAACCTTATTCTTTCATCCCATTGCATGGCGAAATTCTTAATTCTTAACAAAGATTTTGCAGGGGAACAGCCGGCACTCAGTTCCACTAGCTGTAGTAACTCACAATAACCTACATTTCTATTGCAACCAAGGTCAACTGGAAAAAGGATGGGTTTTGTTTACCTCAACTATACACATTTTTACTTCACTCAAATCTACCTATCTGCTTGCTTTCCCTAAATCAGGGATGGATATTTCCAACAACCAGATACCATACCATTGCTCCCCAATGTCTTCTCTTCCATAGTCTTTCATTTTCATCCTCTTATTCCTGCCAAATCTTACTATGATTTTATTTTGAGTCTTGCTATTGCTTTTATACAAAACTTCCTTGTAAGCTCTCTGGAAACTCAAACAAATTAAATCATCCTTGCTGAAAATGGCCACCAACTCCCATCATGTTCATCCAGACCTTCAGTGAACAGAGGAGGATCAAGTGTTCTCCATCTTGTCCATTTCAGAGCTGGGGCAGTGGATGGAGAGATTGTGAGCCAAATTCAAAATGCACAACAGTAAGTAAATCCTTCATGCTGTGGGCAATATAGAAACATACCCACCTAGAGGAAGCACCGCCAAAGGACAGCCATACTAATGGCAGACTGGGCAAATTCAAAGAAGAAAAATCTGCTGAGAATAGAGTAGAAATTGCATCTAGTTCAGGAAATCTCTTGAGCTGAAATAGTTGGAGACTAGGAGAGTTACTCAGGGGAAGTAGCATACACCCTTCCTTGTTTTAGTTATCTGTAGATCTCTTTATGACCAGCACTGGAGACAATCTGTTAAGATGGGCTTTTAATCTGACCCAGGATAGCTATATCCTAGTATTCAACGGTTCAGGCCTGGCTGTTCTCCAAGAAGGCTCTCTATGGCTAGAAAACAAGGCAGGTGTTCACGAGGACAAAAGGTGCTGAGGAAAAGAAAAAGAAAAAAAGAGATTAAGGAGGAAAGAAGAACAGCTCCTCTTACCTCCATAAGATTAATCAGAAAAAAATAAAAATAAAAAATACCCCACATAATACTCTGTGTCACTCTGTGCTGGCAAAACCAATAATTTCTTTGCTTTTTTCTTAATCTTAACATAATTTATAAATGAACATGAGCAACTCTTCAGAGCAGGCTAGAGCTAGGTAAAGCGCAGATGCTCCTTCAGTGCCTCTTGGTCTTTATCAGCAATAATGTTTTAGTCACTGGATGGTTCTGCAGACATAATTCAGTACCAATTCACAGTTCCAGACCTGCTGCCTCATTAGGGAGAATAAATGTACCTTTATCTTTACAAGCGAGGACTTCTGCAGGATTAGAGCTGCAGAGATATAAAGAAGAAAGATTGTTGCTGGCCACCTTCCGCAGTGTCTTAGAGAAACCTACGTACAACCCCAGAGCCACGCAGTAATAGGAATTAAGATTAGAGGTATGTGGTATTGCCAAGGAAATCATGCAAGCTCTCCAAGGCTGACAGATGCAGCAGGAGCAAGGAGAAAACAAAAAGGATACAAAGCTATTGGTAAGAGGAAGAGACAAGAAAAACATCTACAGTGTGAACTTTTTCCCAGCTTTGGTTCTGACTTTAATAATTACAGCATAACGTAAAACTAACACAATACGATACTCCATTTAAAACCCTCCCTTTTTGCATTTTTAAAATCCTAATTCCCGCTGCCTGAGGACTAACAACTCCTCACACCCAGATCAGATAATCAGCTAACTACACTGTAAGACAGCAAAACTCAGCATTCTCCACTGCAAGGAATTTCCAATGGAAAAGCAATAAAAAGGCAACCTTTTCTGCATACCTGTGCCTTGGTTGGGCATGGCGAGACGGCAGAGTTGCTTGTTTCAGCTTTTAAGTAGGGTTTTAGTTCAAAGCCTTGGGCATGGAGTGACAGAGGAGTACAGCTCAAATCTGTGGCTCAGACTCAAATTATATCATCGCTTGGCATTTATGCTGAGTGTCCCCTCAATCTCAAAAGACTGTACAGCACTATTGCCTCCCTTCTATGGGCAGGGATGAATAAAGCAGAATATGATATGATCTGGGCACGATCTCACAGCATCAGATGCAGATGCAGAAATCGGTGCAGAGCCAGCTGGCAGAGGGACCTGCCCAGACCTTATCCCAACAACCCTCATGCAATCTGAAAAGAAGATGAAAACCAGTTCCACTAAAAAACATTTTTCAAAAGCCTTGATGACTTTCACTGCTCCTAGAATAAGCTAACATTTCACTGAAATAAAACCATATGGTAAATGCTATGGTTTTTTTTCAGATTACTCATAAAAAGGTTTGTGTGGGATGAAACTACACTGATTCCTTTTAGTTGTCACTGAAGATTTTTCGTTTTCTGTTACTGTATGAACTGGGCTGATTTTATATTGGACATTCATGAAATTACAGTTTACTCCCCTACACACATTTAAAAAGCACTCAGTATTCCACTTTGGGGGCTACCATATTTAGTAAACTGAAAAAAAAGCAATCAGATGTCTCAAAAAATGTTAGCTTTTCAGGCAATAAAAGTGATACCTTTTTTCATGGAATCACTTTAAAGTGCCATATAGGAATATTTGTTTTACTAAACACTAAAAAATATTTTTTCAGAACAGAGAAGATCTACAGATCCATCGTGACTCTGTGATACATCGGCCATTCCATTTCATCTTTGAAACCAACAGGCAGTTGTGGGGGAACTGGAATTTTATGTCTGAGCAAGCATGGACATAAGCCTGCTGTTACTGAAATCAGTAGTTTTGACTTCAATGACCATAGAATTGGATCAACATCCCACACAACTGCATTTAGTGCAGCTTGTTCTCAAGGAGCAGGACAGAGCATACCTTAGAGAGTTACTTCATTTCAGAAATGTTTACTTTACCAAACCAAAAATTTTCAGTACTATTTTTACCAGCTTTTCTTGTAAAGTGTTTTTCTTCCGTCAGATATATATTAGAATTTAAAAAATAGTTTTGTTATGAGAAAGGGGGACCAAAAGGTTTGCTTTGAATGAAAAGGAAGCGGTACAGAGAGGCAAATGCAGGCCTGTCTAGTTGGGATCATAAAGCACAAAGGTTCCCCGATCCTTGTCCTGATGCACAGCTACAGCAGAATCATTTCACCTTTCTGTGCCTCTTTTCCTCCTCTTTGATGCAGGCATCTGAAAGCAAGAACTGCCTGTTACCAGAGCTTATATGATGCTCGGCAGAAAAACATTCACATTTATGCCACTTTGTTCCACCAAATTACAATGATTTTGCAGATTTCCCTCAGTATTCTCAGCATCTCTCTCACTACAGCAGTAGACTTGCTCTGGCGAGCCAGAGTGAACAAGCACTTTAGCAGCCAAAGTGCTGCCTTATTTCAGAGAATTTGTCACTGTCCGTGAAATCATAATCTTACTTCAAAGGGCAAGTGAACTGTGTCCTATATGTGCTCTTCTCTGGTTTCACAATGTGGCTGCTGATCAGTCAAATGAGTGAAGTTGAGCTCTCAGCAAAGGTTCAGTCGACGACCTCTCTGCTGCTCACACCACCTCACTGCTTGTCACCACCAGTTTAAAAGGTTAGCATGGCCATCGGTCAAGGTCAGCCAAACGCCCATCCCTCCCAAATGGCCTGTGTTCGCCATTTCCAAACTTTGGTACCAGACTTCTTGTGTCTGAAACACCATCACAAATATTCACTGTTATGAGCGTGGTTGCTTCACTCGACACTTTTTAAGTCAGGAAAGGAGAAGAGGAAGGGAGTTAAAAACCAAAATCCTCTTGGGAGTCACTCGACTCGCAGGCAGCACAGGAGACATCACTGCTGGTGGAACCAGGAGAAAACAGACCCTTTGGGGATCAGTGATGTTCATGACACACTGAAGGAAGCAGGGAGGAGAGCTCAGTCAAAGTCAGTATCTGATGGCCCATAGTGGCTGTCTAAAAATGACTGAACTGTAGCCTCCAAGGAAGTCTTCTATTCAGACTGAGCATAACCCTGAACCAATTAAGTGTGTGTATCCGCTCTGCTAAGGGAGACGGACAGTGAGTAGGGACAGAAACACCGAACAAAGGTGAAAACACTACGGGCCTGTGCTGGTTTTGACCAGGATAGAGTTATTTTTTTTTCCATAGCAGCTAGCATGGGCCTGTGTTTTGCATTTGTGCTGAAAACAGTGTTTATAACACAGGGATGTTTTCGTTGTTGCTGAGCAGTGCTGACACAGAGTGAAGGCTTTTTCTGTTTCTCACCCCACCCCACCAGCGAGGAGGCTGGGAGTGCACAAGAAGTTGAGAAGGGGACACAGTCGGGACAGCTGACCCCAGCTGACCAAAGGGATATTCCACACCACGTGACATCATGCTCCGCAGATAAAGCTGGGGGAAGAAGGAGGAAGGGAGGCATTCAGAGTGATGGTGTTTGTCTTCCCAAGTAACTGTTATGCATGGTGAAGCTCTGCTTTTCCTGGAGATGGCTGAACACCTGCCTGTCGATGGGAAGTACTGAATGAATTCCTTGTTTTGTTTTGTTTTGCTTGCATGCACAGCTTCTGCTTTACCTATTAAACTGTCTCTCAATCCAGGAGTTTTCTCACTTTTACTGTTCCAATTCTCTCCCTTCATCCCACTCGTAGTGGAGTGAGCAAGTGGCTGGGTGGTGCTTAGTTGCCAACTGGGATTAAACTATGACAGGGCCCTAGGAGGATAAGGCATGGCTATGGTGAAACAGGAAACACAAAAACATGCAGCCCTTCATGAACAATCTGCAAGGACACCAATGCCTGAGGTAGCATGAAGGCAAGAAAACAGATACATAACAAACCCAACACGTGGACACCCGAGAAAAAGAAAAAAATTACTGGTTCTTTTATCTGTTTATAAAAGAGTCCAAACATTTTCTGTGCATACACTCCTGACCATGGCAGGAGCACAGTTACATAAGATACATGCAATTTTCAGATTGCAAACAAAAAGTTTTATACCAAAGTGATTTATAGGCCAGCTACTGTCGTAAATGAAAATGCTGCTTGTGAAAATATTGTCCTGTGCATTAGCAACAAAAGGAATAAAACAATCTTGCAATAATTCCCCTAAGGCTGGAAAAAAACCCCAGCTAACTGTTCTCTGTACCATGGTAAACTCATTTTGAACACCCCATATTGACAGAATGAAGCATAACATGCCTCCAATTAAACTCAATACAAAGTTGAGGGACACTAATTTTGTCCTTCAGCCAACAGTGACAAACAGGATATTTAATGGTCCACATCCATATCTCAGCCAAGTTAAAGAGAGTATCACTATCTCACTTAATTCAGGTTTTATTAGAAAATAGGAGTGGTTATGGAAGCCCATCTTTGTCTGTTGAAGAGAAGTATAATTTTAGCACCTCTGAAAATTTAGGAAGGCATCTCCACTAGCACATCTAAAACATCTCAAGCTCAGCTGCTCAGTAGAGGAGCCTGCCAACTGTCTGTAAGGAGTAGCAAATCCTTATGTTACTGTGTAAACAAACAGACATCAATTTTTCTGAACATCAGGGCAAGTCAGTAGGATTGTATTTCAGTAGAGCTCAGAGGAACAGCAAAACGACAGCTGCCACCTTTGTCGTGAAAAAGCACTCCAAGAGAGAGATTTTGCATTGGTGTCAGGTGCGTTAGAGGTGTACATGGACACTTGTTGCCTTCTCAACAATCCAGTCCTTTCAGATTCTGTTAGGATAAGTCCACTCTCCCCTATACAAGCAGAAAAGGAATTAGATTTGGAGGTGCAGTTTTTTGCAAGATCAGACTGTAGGTAGATGACACCTTTCTCCAAAGAATTAATTTTCATAAACCCACTCCTAGGGTTTTGTTTGTTTTGCCAATCACAGCCTGACATTTATTTGGTTTGAAAAAGTATGTGTTTGTGGTACAGGAGTCCCAGTTGCATAAGAAACTTCAAAACATATGCAATTCTTTGACAATTGAAATGAGCAGAGAGGTATTTAATCTCCTGGGATTTCATTTGCTGAATTCAAGGGTAGGAAGCTCCCATGTTTTGACCTTGTGTTCTGGTTTCAGCACGGACGGAGTTAATTTTCCTCAGTAGCTGGTGTGGTTTGGATTTCCTGTGTGAAGAATGTTGATAAACACACTGATGTTATGAGTTGTTGCTAATGAGACCAAGGACACTGTCCGGCTCTCCAGGTCTTGCTAATGTGCAGGTGCAGGAAGCTGGGAGGGAAAGAGCCAGAATAATTGACCCAAACTGGCCCAAGAAAGTATTCCATGCCATAAACGTCATGCTCAGTACTTCAGTGAGGGTTGTCCAGGGAGGGTACCTTGCTCCATGGGTCCATTCTCCACGCGCTGTTCGCAGCAGCAGGGCTGAGGGGAGAATGCTTTACTTTTCTTATGAGGATTTCACAAGCCCTGAGAGATGCGATGGCTTCTCTCCCGAGTTTTCTCTCCTGACCAGTCAGAAAGGTAGACATTTAACATCCAGCCTCATTACTCGTCCTAATGAAATGTCAGCAGCAAATGCACAGGTGTTTAACTGCTGCTGGAATGCCTGCAGATGCCAGTGATCCCTCAGGCAGGGAAATCATCACAGTCACCAGACTTAAAAAGGTCAGGAAGGTAGCGTGAGGTCATAGGAGACCTCTGACCTTCATTTACCACACTCGAGGAGCTTTAGCTCTCGCAAGCCCCACATACATTCCCTGCTCTCCCCCGGCCCTCTCTGGCAATGCAGTCTCTCAAGGGTTCTTCTGCCTTATTCAAAACAAGTGCAAATGCGTGACCTACGGGGACCCGAGTGGGACTCCACAAAGGCAAGTTCCCAACAGCCAGACGGCTCCCACATGGAGACACAGCCCTGCCTGCCTCCCGCCCTCTCGCTGCTCTCCCCAGCATTCCCGGGAGAGGCCGGAACATTCATCTGCATTACAAGCCCTCAGCTCACAGAAAGCATCCTTCTTCCCAGCACTCAGCAGTGGGCATGATTTATTGCTGCACTCGGCCCGGGGCTGGGAGCCACATCACTGGCTGTAGGCAATGGAACAGAAACCAGTTGACAGGAATCCAAGGGGAAAGGATGTACGGAAACCAGGAATAGAAAGAGGGCAAAAAGTGAGGAGACCAATGGACGAATTTAGTCTGATTCCTTCCACTCCCAGCTTAAAAATTAAAGATCTTAAGAGTGCCAGATCTTCCACCTGCCTTGCCTTCCTGAAAAAGGGAATGGGGTTTGGGGAAGGACTGAATTTCTGCACCATTTTTTTTTCCTGGTATAAGACACAGAACAAAAAAAAAAGCCTGTAGATATTTGGACAAATAGAGGCTGCCATTGCAACCGTGTGACGTCGTTAGAAAGCAAGACGAAAAGGAAGGAAAAATACAAAGCAACATTTTCAGTAAGGCAGCCAGAGCTGCTGAGTTTTTTTTAGTTCTGGCATCAGTCGCAGGCACACAAGTATTTGGCAAGTCCCATCCTGCTCCTTGGTTGCCGCAAAATCACACCACCTTTTGGCACAACTGGCAGCGTCTGAGCAGAGCTTGATCAGGAAGAACGCAGCAGGTCACAGAGTGAGACTGTTAACCTGCACTTACCTACCTTGCCTCAAATCACTTCCTCCTAAAACTATGTTCAAATGTAGCTGGTAGCTGACAGTTTTGTTGTTTACTTCAATAACATCTGCACTATCTTGGACTCTCAGAGAAAATGCTATAGTTAAAGCTATGAATTCCAGTTTCTGCTCATGACCTTTAAAGGTCCCTTCCAAACCAAACTATTTTTTTTTTCAAGCTTTTGCTTAGAAGTATTTTTACCTCATTCAAGGTGCAGGTAAAGTAACCTGCTCCTTTACAAACAAAACATAACCTCTTTGAGTCTACTTCATGATGTATTGCCTTTGGACTTTCCCTTTTCTTTGTCCTCTTCTCCTACCAAAGAGTCACATGTCATATGTTTTAAGACATTGTGAAATCCCTACCAACACTTCCTACTTATCCCTTCTGAAAGACAGCCGAGTATGCTGTGCTGCTGGTGGAGCTGCACCTTCCCACGATCTAAATAAAAAGATCTTTGCCAAACTTCTTGGAAACAAGTGGTGAATGCTGAGGGACTGCTCCAGCCATGCAACATTCAGGTGTATCTCGGAGTTGCCCAGTGCTCCACAGAACAAACAGTGCACTGTGCTTCCACCCACCCCTCCCCAAAGCAGACCATGATGATCCTCTGGTATGAGGAGGGGCTCCCTATACTGGAATGGCCAGAGATCAGGGTCTCAAAAAAAAATTAAAAAAATAAAAATAAAAATCTTTGTTTTGTACTTGCTGTTGTGCAGACATAAGGAAATTCAGAGAACTCCCTCCCGACTGAGCTGACCAGGTGTGAGCACTGCAGGGCTGGCGCTTCCTTCGGCTCTGGCTGCTCCGCACACAGAGCAGGTCCTCAGGCTAGGAGGGTACAGGCACAGTTGTGGTGGAAACTGGTATTTATACAAATAAACAGATGAAATCTCACATGCATGCTCAAGGGTTTCCACAAATTGAAACCTATTTCGGCAAATGCTCAAAGAACAACTGAGGATTATACTAAAAACACTCCTGTAATACCAGCGCTTTCACTCACATTCCCCCCATGACAGCTTAATTAACAGTTTAGTTGCCCAGGCCAGGTTGTTACAGTGTCTTCACAAGAACCACATCAGTATCGAGCTGTGTACATGGCTGCTGGACATAGGATTTCCCAAGTAAATGGGGCTGCCAGAATTGTTTTAAAATTCTCCCCTCCTCCCTCATTAATCGTCTCTACAACTCCTTCTCCCCCTTTAAATTTCACCATCTTAGTCATTCATCAGCAGGCAGAAAGTGGCTCAGTAAATTATTCTCAGCTCAAAACACTGAGCTTTCAAACGTGAGTAAATTCCACACCACTCCTGAACTCCTCTCAAGTTTATCAGAGGTCAGGGCAGTGCCAGGCAAAGCAGGGAAGAAAGAGGTTTAACCCCACATTCCTGGCTAAGAATACTCTCCCTTCCTCCTTCCAGCCCCCAGCATTCACTCTGAAAAGTCTCTCTATTTCAGGAGCAGAGAGAAAAGAATAATTAGAAGTTAAGGTGAACAGTGAGGAGAACTCTAAGTTGTCCTCTGCTAAAAATCCAGTCTGGCTTTCCTACTTCTCTTTGGAACAGAAACACGAGGTGACAACATGCAGTGAGTGTAAACACTGGGCAGCTAAGTTCACAGACTATACGGCATAGTTAAGCCATCTCACATACAAGCAAAGCAGCAGAAAATATGTTAAGTGCATATAAGAGGAAGTTTTTACCTTCTTAGTGAGCTGCTCTTTTTTTTTTTTTCCTCTCAGTATGAAACAGCATAATAAATTATCTGTTCACTTTGTTTTTATTTCAGATTTTAAAATAGTTCAACATCTCATTCACCAAACTGTTACGAAACAGTAAATTCATTTCTGGAGCAGAGAGTAGCAGGTGGTTGCACTGAAATGTGCACACTTCTGAGATATGCAAAGTTTACTTTTAAGATTTGAGGTTTCAAACTAAGGAAAAAAACAGGAAGCGGTTACCTACAGCTAGCTGGAGCCTGGGGGATGAACAGCAACAAACGGCGAGGTGAAAAGTTTGAGTTTCTAAATGTAAAGATTCTCTCTTCGGACCAAATTAATATTTTCTGTAGTTGTACAAAAGACATCACAATAAAGACTATGTGCAGTGCCTACACTTGTGAGCATTTAGCTTTTCGAGGTCTACTTATGTATTTATTGCCATCACTGTTTACAGCATTATCTTGTCTTCACATGATTTAAACAGACAGCACGGGCAAGTGGAGAAATGAAGATCTAAACCATGTCTTCGACTGCCACTAACTTCTCCCATAGGCTGTACAAGCCACACCACTTTATGCCTCTGTGTCTCTGCATAATTCGGAAAGTCTGTAGGGCTTGGGCCACAGCTCACCATTTATACAGCACCCAGCAAGATCCCACCACCACATCTAACTCCCTACCAACATAAGAAATAAACTCCTCCAAAATTCAGCATATAAATCACTGCTTTACAATAAAGAGCTTAAAATACTGCAACTCCTGAGCCAGCGCAGTGAGTGCTGGAGAGCCCAAGGGAGATGAGTGCTGGAGGACTCTGGGGCAACTCATCTTTTTCTCTCATTATGATTCTGCTCCCCGGCTCGAGGCCACACAAGATGGTTCCCAGTCTCTAATAAAGGTCTTCCCTCCTCTTCTCCCTTTCTGTGGGTACTATGAAATCACACTTGCTAAAGACAAACCTCATACTTAGCCTGATAAAAATGTTTCTCAGACACATTTTCTCTCTTTGCCATGTACCAGACTGTACCACTTTCCAAGGATTTCTTTTCCCAAAATTTTAAGTGTCCACAGACAGGCTAAATCCAGGTCTTTCAAAAAATGTCCACAAGGTGCCTCAGGTAAATCCCAGCTGGACATCGTCTGGCACTACACCATTTCATTCTGCATATTTATTTATAACCTTGAATAGATAGAACTAATTTTCTCAGAAATCCACAAAATAACTCAAAAAGCACAAAGGTATCTCACTTCCTTTTCTTGTTCAAATGTAGTGGGGGAATTGTAGGGGAAGCATATCCCTCATCATCATGTTCCCCCTCTTAGCACATATTAGGGGATTCGTATCAGCATTTCCCTGACAACACAAGGACAAAAATTCCCAACACAGACTTTGCCATTGCTTTTCATTTCAGTATCTCCATCACTGTTCTTCCAGCTAACGGCATCTACTGAACAAATCCAAACATCAGATCACGTGGTCATTTGTAAAGTTGGCTCACAACAGAGATGAAGCTCAAACATACTTTGTTTTGGCATGAGAACTGTGATAAGATGTGAAATAGTATGTCTAGGACCAAAAGCTTATTATGTATCAGGAAAAAGAGTACCAAAGTCATCACTGTACCGCTTCATACTTCCTGCAGAAAAATGAGACCTTTCTTCAAGGTACTGATTGCGACTTCTCTGCATTGGCAATTGGCATAACTCTTCAAACATAAGGAAAGAACAGATATGGCAACATCCTGAATAAATAGGAAATACAGGAGGTAATTTATTTGTCAAAGATGGCAATTATATCAATTCTAGCCAGCAGGTGCTGCTCTGGCAATAGGAAGGGAAGTTAAGAGTTACAAAAGCTACATGAAAACAATTAAACTGCATGAAGACAAAGAAACATCATATGGATGTGTAAAAAAGAAAAAATTAAAACTACAACTCTTACCTGGAGAAGAAAACCATAAATATTTCACCCCTATTATTACTGATGCTGCATGCCACAGTCACATTCTGTGATATATCATTACATCTTCACTGGCTAATTACACAAATAACATCCTATTAACAACAAGATGACTTCAAACCATTGTTATCCCTCCTCCACTCATTCTAATATTTGACACTAACATTTTTTCCAAGGACATCAGAGATGTCAGGAACTAAATAATAAAATAGTTTATTGCCCCACTCCAGTGCAAAAAGCAGCCCAAACATGCTGTAAGCAGAGGGGGAAGGAAGGAAAAAGATATGAAGATTTTTCTTTAAGAATTAACTGAAGAATTGCTTAGCATTTGCCCCATCCCCTTACCCCTGTAACCTCTCCTCTTTTTCAACCACTTCCAGTCCAGAGGGGAAGCATAAGGGGCTTTCTATTCATGGAATATTTATGGACCTGGAGACCTAGGGGCCTTGAAAAGAAAGAAGATTCATGCATAATACAAAGACGAGACTTGCCATATGAAAGGATGAATTTACCACACTGGCAAACGGAACTAAGAGGCAGAAAACCCATTAGAAACAAAAAAGATGGCTCACAAGTTGTGAATACTGGATAAGAAACAAATGTCAGAACAGGTAACTAGCATACACTGTCATTATGACATTTCCGATTAGAATTTATTAGTTGATAAATAATCAAGTTTATTAAATTAACTCTTCCTCATTAGCACTTGATTTAAAAGTTCTATCCTCTCTTAGTTACAAGTAGATTAGGAGAAACTAAAAAATAATCAGATGTAATTGGAAGAACCCTCAATTCTTCATTCTTCAATATTACGTACTAAGCAAAAAAAAAGGTCAATCAGCAGGCATTGTTCACTACCTCCAAGTAATGAACAATACAGGATCTGATCCACTGACTTCCAAAAAAAACCCCAAAGAAATGTCTTCATACCATCCTTTTATCTTCCTGAGCTTTCAGTGGCCATTTGCTCATTCCCATGGTCTTGATCAAGGCATTCAAACAGCCTCTTGCATAATTCCAGACTTATTTTTTTTAAACCTCAGCAAATAAGAAAATGATGCATTTCAAACAGAAGAGGAGGTGTTTCAGGTGACAGAAGCAGGAATGTGTATTACAGAACAACTATAAAGCTGGTCTATAAAAAACCAGAACAGACACGCAGGTATGAGGACTTTAGCAGCCACAAGCAGAGAAACAGGGAAGGAAAACCTACTCCTCTACAAAAAAGGACAAGCTCCCTCAGATCTGCAGCTCCTTCTGTCCATTAATTGTCTGTGGAGGTCCAAAAGCAAAAGAGTAAAGATTTACAACCACAAAAATCCCCACACAACCGTAAGATGGGCATAAGACACTGATGTCCTTCAATACTGCTTTAAAGCAACCATTACAATATCACACATCTTTTCCCAAGTACATCCAGTGTCTTCAACTTGTCCATCAGCATTTTATGGGGAATGTTTCTAGAAAACTTGTGTAAAGAAACAGCTGTGGTATTTCACCTTTTCCAGTTTGCACAATTGCCTTAGGCAATTGCTAATGGACATATGGACTTTTAAATTTTTTTAAACTATATGCAAGCTTCTCCATAGCATATTCAACCTCACTTTTCTGCATCTCCCAGTAGTGGTTCCTTCCTTCAGAGGCTTTTGAGTCCCAGGTTCTGTGAAAGCTAGAGAGTGAGCAGAATGGACTGTCCCCCGTGGTTCCTGCAAGAGGAGATACAGCAGCCTCGTGCTGAATTCCATCTCGCTTTAGCAGAGGGCATGGAAGCACAAACAGAGTTAATAAAAACACCTTGTCACCAGGCCCGGGAAGAGGGAGCAGAGGGTAGGTTTCTTCTGCTTTGTTCCTGCATTTTTTCTAACTCTGAAGAGGCACGGAGAACATGAAGGCAACATCATCATTTCAGCTTTCTCTCAGAAATAAAATTAGAGCATGCTCTTCAATTCTCTTTGAAAAGCATCTGAGTTCAATAAACTCTTTTATCAGGATTAGAGGTGAGGCTGAAAGCAAACGGTCTCTTTTAGCTGATAAAAAAAAAAAATGCATTCCATTTCCCAACCTCCCCACCCCCTGGACCGAGAGTTTCATGCATATTTGACATGTTTTCCATCTAGAGAGCAATACAGCATTTCTACCCACTTTCTTTTTTTCTTTCAAGTGACTCAAGTGCACAGTGTTTCTTCCTGAGAGCCAATTTATTTTTTTAATTGTATCTGACTATTCTGGGATTTTTATCTTGACTTCACATGTTTTAATTCATTCAAGGAAAAAAAAAAAGCAAGGTATATATTATGAACAAAAGCTGTTTGTGATAAACTAGAAAGTGCTTATAGGTTTGTTATTTACTATTTATGATTTTCATTACTATTACTGTAGAACTGAGAGGTTTTTAAGCAAGATCGGCCATTCTACCATGCTAGAACATACTCAAAGCCTGTTTGAGTAAGGTTGTTCCTGGCCCAAGGCACTTTATACTGATACAAACAAAAAAAAAGAAACAGAGGGTGAGAGAGAACATGCCAGCTACTAAGAAAAACATGGGAAGAGGGTGAGGTGGCTTACCCAGTGCCCCGAGACAAGTCAGGAGAAGAGAGCTGGAATAAGATGTAATGCACAACACTAAACTTACACTGTGACTTCAAACAACCTTAATTCAAGTCCTAGTGACAGCCTTGGGGATACAATAGAAAAAATTCCCTGAACAAATTTATCATGCAATAAATAAAACTTTTAAAAACTTTTAATAAACCACAGATCAACTATAGCAGATTTCTGTGGCATTTAATCATTTGTGTACTCCTGAATTTTATTTAAAAAAAGTATTTAGAAAAATTCAGACAAGTTAGCCTCAAAAGAATTCCTTGACCTAAGGGAACTGAATGCTGATTTGCAGATGCTATCCTGCTACTCAGAAAATATAGTTATCGGTTGTAAAAACCATCATATTTTTATGGTCCTTTTAAAAGTTAGAATGTTTGGGTTGTGCTTGCAATGATTGCTTTTGGTCAGTAATAAAGTGCAAGGTTAAGTTACAACATATGTGTGGTAATGATGGCAAACACTCATCTAAGTGCAAAGAAAGCAACGATAAATATAAATGCTGTGATAAATGCTTAGGAAAGGGTAAAGCAGGCAGAAAAATGCTTGTTGGATAATTTCCACTGTGATGTTTGTATTCAAAATCCCATCTTCTCTTTCGCTAGACCACATTAAGTTAAAAAAAATGTTAAACAACTCTTTTAGTTTCAATATAAGAATGTCATCGCTATCTTTTATATCTCCCCGAAATATATCTATATTTTTCTATAATACTTTTTGTAGAAATTGAAAGAAACATAGGAAAAGTAACAACGTGTTACTGGAGACCTATTTAACCTCAACCAAGATCAGTGGTCCACGCGTGTAAATGGCGTGTAAGGTCTAGGAAAACACTGGGCACCTTGCTTTCACCAGAAAGTATTTGCATATCAGTCTGGTTAGGTCACTCTCTCCCTGACCAGGACTACCTGGCAATTCTAAAAAGCGCAAGTGACCGAGTGCCTGTGAAAGCATGTCTCTCCTCCTTCCCTAAAACAACTCTTTTTACCCTCCATTGCTAGAGCAGAGTATAACAGCACTTCAAAATCAGTGGAAAAAGCAGATTTTTACACAAATTCGAAGAAGGCAATTGTAATTACTGTTTACCCTGCCCCTCCACCAAACGTTAGGATAGAGACTCTGACTGAAAATGAAACTCCCACTGAAAGTGAAGTTTCCCTAATTCTCTCAAATGAAACAGTAATCTAGGATTGAAAGAACTATATTCTAAAGTGCAAAAGTTGAAAAACAGATTAAATCACTTGCAAATGTATTCCACAACGATGGTAAAGTGTTACTTTCTTACTAATATGTCTGTGGAGCTCAGGGCCACCAAACGGTACATTAAGATGATACAACATAAACAGTACCACCCCAGCAGGTGCCAGTTCATTCTCTATTTCTTTTTTACCCCCAGGTGAACATGCAGAAAGTATCAGCCACATATGGGCTAGCCTCCATAGGCCATATCACATTTCGGGACAGCTTACTGCCAGTGCTCGGCTTCTGCAGACTGAGGCTTGGGAAGAGAAGTTTGTACCCTGCAAACAGGCAAATGCAATGAAACAATTTTAGAAATATGACAAATCATGCACAGATATAAATGTAGCTCTTGTTCACACCAGTTCTACCTTTCTTGTTTTTCTCACATCCTTTATCCCTCTGCCCCATCTTTCTCCAAGAAGGATTTTGGATCCTGCTGTCAGGGATCTTTCAAGGGAACGATAACAAATGCAGAAAGCAAGCAAACGGTACATTTGCCTGATCAACAACAGTCGGATGTGTTAATTGGTTGCTTTGGCTTTACATTTTCACTGCATGTGTAGGAGTCAATGCAATGGCTCCAGTTTACTGTTTGTATTGGTGACCTTGTGACTAACATAGGTGGTCTCCATTTTATGCACTTATTTGGTCTATGAGAGCTACGGTGCTGTATTCTGGTGTAATTTTTTTTGCCTGTCCATTTAGCACTGGTGCCCTTTCCTGTTACAGAAATCAGCAAACCTACTGTCACAAGCAAGCAAGACTTTCACAAAGAGCCTGACATCCTCTCCCCCTTGGAATGTAATACAGAACCCTTTAAATGACTGGCTTTTTCACATCTTGCTACCTTATACTGCTAAAGCTCTAGCATGTTCATAACTTGATTTGTATTAAGAGATTTCAGAAATAATTACATTAAAGAAATAGGCAGCAGGAACAGGAAGAAGAATGCCACAGGAATAAAGAGGCTCCTTAAGCATTGTGGGGCCTTTCACCAAATTAACAAAGTTAAAGAAGGTCAAGCTAACATATTCCATGTTAAACTTGCCCCACATTTTTACAAAGCCCATGCACTTATCTCAGTGGCATCTAATCATATCCTACATCTCTTGCACGATTATTATAATATGCAGAAAGCATACATGTGCCCTGTCTTCTGTCACTAGCATAGCAGGAGCACTTGGTATGTGTTGCTATTTGCAGAGGAATTCATTATGGGAAACGAAAGGCTTTTCTCTGTGAGGAAATTTGTCTTAATGGATGCAGGAGTGGGTTTCTCTTCCCTCTCCCCTTCTTTTGCTATTACTCATTAAACAGGTAATTTCCTTTTATAAACAATGGAGTCTATATAATACACAGGCATATTTGGAAAGATGATTAATGAAATAATAGTTTCCTGGTTTCCCAGCCTGAGAGATGAAACCTGAAACCAGGACTCCCAAGAGCCAATCCTTTCTCAGCTCCCCGGAGGAGGCGGCTGGACTGCAGCAGCGCCCAGCCCCTCCCTGCCCAACCTGCCCCACTCAGCAGCTTGATTGACCTCGTCTTTCAAATGCCTGCTAGGCAGTGATGATTTCATCAGAAGCTGCTTATATGTGGTCTAGAGAACATAAATCTTTCCCATTTCAGTGTTGTAAGTATATTTGAAGACCTCCAAAGAGATCCAGAGAATACTCCCACTGTAGTTTACCTCAATCGCATTGTTTCTGATGGAAGCCTGCCACAGACAGATTTTGTTAATGAGAATTCCTTAGAAATCCACTGTGGTTTTCGAAACATCAAGCTCCCAAAGAGTAAGCCAGGAATTTCAGCCAGCAATAGCTAGCAATAGCTAGCTTTTTGTACAGAGAAACAATCAGGTGGATGCTAAGACACTGGCTAGCAAAAATGAAAGAAAAACAGGCAACTTGGCATTTTGGGAAGTACTCATACAACATGGCTAATCACTCCCAGATTGAAAACATACACTGCCTCTGAGAATCTCTTACTAAGTTTCAATATTCTTTAATTACATAGGGCACTCAGTATTGTCAGAATCCATACTATGGTGTTTTACAAAACATGCTTTGATTTATTTTTCAAAATGAACTAAGAATTAAACCATTCCAGCATTCAAAGGTGCTCAGAAATAAGGTGACAGAAGTGCCCAAAGACAAGACATTTAAAATACAAGGCTATAGCACATGTAGTTTCTCTTTTACAAACTTGCTCTCTGCTGGGAAAGCTACCACAAAACACAGGATTCTTTCCAGCTTTTGTTTTTAACCTGGGATTATCCTCTCAAGAAATCGATTATTACAAATTGCCAATTGTTACCGACTCAATCCACAGAAAGGCAGATTGCACCCGCCCCCCCCAGACTCCCAAAGGGGAAGGGCAGATTTTCTTTCTGCCTTTGAGCAGGTCACATAAAGCTCGGGTGGTTTCAGCTTCATGATCTCTTTCTGCAGAGTGTTACCACTAATCCTTTTTACTCTACACATACATACGCTTTCCCACCAGGACACAGTTCAGATAATTGCAATCCAATCAGGGGTTTGATTTTTCTTTAAATCACTACCAAGTACAAGTACTGGAGTTCAGCTCCTCAGAGAGGCGGAGGGAAGGGCTCAGCCCACTGTGGCCACCAAGAGGGCTGTGCCGAAGCCCTGGTGGCTAACGGTTCCCTCTCACAAGGCATCTCTGTCCAAAACCCTCAAGTGGAGGCTTAGATGCACACATCAAACTCCTACCTCTAATCTGCCTTCTTTTTTGCTCTTCAAAATAGGGCATGCTTATTCCACCTCGCTATCCTGTCAGTAACCAAACCAATCAGGCTGGCTGATGCCTGAAAGGGAAGTGGAGGAAGATTCCCTGAAAGGGCTGAAAAAGATCTTTTAGGGCCTTTGACAGGCAATGGGATACTCCAGCGTTTCTGTTTCAATACTTTTTCTTTTTTTTTCCTCTCCTTTTTTTCCTCTTTTACTTCAAAGGAGTTTTACACATTTTTTAAAAATGTAATTCTCAAAATCATGTAATTCCTAGCTCTGGTTAGGAATGATGAAATCTCGTACCTTCAGCAGTATATACCATAGCATCAAGGATCCAAACTAATTCCTGCCTGAGTTCTTAGAAGGTCTCTTCACTGCTGTCTGTGCTCTTCTACAGCCTTGAAATGGCATTTAAGACTAGATCTAAGCTCAGACTTATCCAGTAAATTTTCAGGCAGAAAATTCTCAGGAAAATGATGATGGATGATGTAAAACACAAGCTGTGAACAGAAAAAGGTAATGAATTGTGCTATTTTCTAGTTTTTGGAATATTTTTCCCTTGTATTTTATTTGAACTTCTCTCTCCACACCAATTTATTTTATTTATACATATATACACACACACGTACATCTGTATTTGTCCAATAACGTGAAAATTTGGAATATAATGTGGAGCACAGCAAGCTAGCTGGCTTGTGCAGGGACTGAGATATTGCAAGTTAATACAGCAGAAGTTTTAGGGTTCTTCAGGTGCTTCTGTCTTTGAATCGCTTTGGCTTTAAACTTGCCAATGGATCTATGCATCTAGGACCTAAAACTACATAGCACAGCCTGTGTCCTTAGACACGATGACTTGAAAGATCACGACTTTCACATTCTTTGGAGTCTCTATCTGGGACAACAGTTAACTGTCAGCAATTAGAAGGGCGGCCACTTATCCCCTGTGATGGTAGGAAGCACAGGGACAGCACATGAGTTGTTTACATGGGAAAATCATAGCCAGCATGAGTGGAATTGGATCACTTCCCTATTTATGCAAAGTATTTACATTGTCTATTCTCAGGAAGGATGTTGACAATATTTGGACAAAATAACAAAATCTGTTTTCCCAAAAGGTCTGTCACAGCCTTAAGCATTATGCAGGGAACACTGCTGTCTAAAGCAGATCAGAATCACACCTTACACCCATGGAGTGTACCTGGGCAGGCTCTCAAGGGGTTAAATCTCTCAGCAAAGTACCAAAATAATGATCAAAATTCAAGACAAGGTTAGGCCCAAGAGTTCTTCTCAAAGTGCATATCATTAAAACTGTGATTTTAAAAACGATAATGAGTTAAAAAAGAAATTGTGCAGAGTCATTCCTTCAGGGCAGTTCATGGTTTCTGTTGTCCAGCCCTTCATCTTTCAATACAATTTCAATGTTTTGGCTGGCTGCTTACCGGGCTCTGATGAACGACATTATCAGCTAAAGATCTTTGTCTCATTACGCACTTAGAGCTTCAGCCAGCAGAAACAGAAAACTTCCAAGAAAGAAAGAACATTTGTGAGCTTATTTAAGATATCATTTAACCAGAAAATGTTTTCCCCTCCAAATATCTCTAGAAGCTTTTGCTACTTATTTTCCATTTATCAATCATCTTTCTCCAGGCAAACCTACCGGGATCAGTTTATTTTCTCTCCCTTTTAATCCAAGAAGCTGGCTGTGGAGTGGCCCTCATCTCATGCCTCACAGCATGGTTGAAGCTCAGAATTCAGAACTGCAAATGAGCGCTTACTCTTCATGTGTTGATGTTAAATAGAAACAGGGAGTTTAACCAAATCTGCACCATTTTTATTTCAGTTTAATTTTAAAAGCTTGCCACTCTCATCAAGGGTTACTTTTATTGCAATGAAGGCTACACAGAGAACACAAAACTGGACCAAAGCCTAAGAAGCCTGAGAGGCCCTGACTTTCAGGGCTCAAACAGCCACACCAACATGGCAATAACAGGAAACTACATTTAGAGTCTCTACGGAGTTTCTAGAACTCAGATTTCTGGCATAATCATCTCTCAATAAACAATTTCTGATGCTGCATGTAGCACTGCATCAGAACTCCCACGTCTTCCACATGGAATATTTTATTTTAAGATTAATGCTACAGTTCTGGAAAGGAAGTGAAAATTGACCATAAAGGTGTTACTTTTCCTCTTTGACATACAATCCTTGGGAATTATCCTTAAAAACATATCTTGTCATTGTTAGGAATAAGTAATTTGTCCACACATCAGGCAATTACTGTGAAAAAAATTCATTCACTGGGTGGAGGGAGGGTAGGAGGGGTTGCATGTCTGTGTCTGCCCCATCACAGCAGCCTACCATTCAGTCAGCTAAAATTTCTGAAAATGAAAATTGTCAGGATTGAGGGGTGGGTATGGATGCACAGTACACAAAACAATGCATGCATGGAGATTTTTTATTTTTCCTATGTATTTCTCATAGATTGAAAAAGAACTCTTTTTCCCCTCTTCTGAAGATAAATAATTTAATCGATTGGCCTATTGAGCTTATATATAAAAAAGGAGGCACTGCTGACTTATGATCCTGGATAAAAACAGCTCTAGTTTCTGTGCAGGAACAGCTGGGTGCTCATTGCAAGGTTCCTGACAGAACTCCAAGCACCTTCACTTGCTCGATCTACAGGCCCAGGATACAATTCTTAGTGACTTCTTTTGTCATGCAGTATTTTGGTCATATCTTTCACCCTGATCTAATGTCCAGAGTAGTCCTAGCAGAGGCAAGGAGGCAAGGTTTCCTGGATGGATCCAGTGTGCAGCAGTATGCAAGATTAACTCACAGGCTTATTTTTAGAATCTAATTCTTACAGAGAAACAATATCATCCACTACATTTTTACTTTCCCTTTCATGCTTCGCTGGCATTAACTCATTTGTTAATAATGTCCATCTGTGATGGACCATTTTTATATTCATGTATTTCACAGCAGGTTACAGACTTCAGGGAGCTCTCTAAACTTCAGCTTCCTTACAGATAAAAGTTTTACTCAGACCCTGGCATCACTTGTGCTCTGGACACAAGTAAAGCTGCAGCACGTGAAATTGTTTTGCATCTCCGTGCCCCCAACAGAAAGCAGCAGCCGTGACCCCCAGAAGCCTTGTGAAAGCCGCCACCCCAGGGCAGGGCAGCGCTGAGAGAGAAGCTGACACCACAGCTAAGCCAAGGGCAAGAAAGCCTGCTCCTGCTCTCTATGTGCTAGCTGCCGCGTGGGTGTTGAGAGAATAAAGGCTGCAGAACCGCCACTCGGCCACCTTTCAGGATCTCTCAATTCAATAAGCAGCAGTTTTAAACAGAGCTGGAAGAGGAAGGGGAGAAATGCCAGTGGAAGCAGGCAAATGAATGAGCGGGAATGAATGGAAACTTTGTATAAGGAAATTTTAAGGTCTTCATGCTCTGAGGAGTGCATGCCTTAACTCAGCTGCCGAAACGGATTATCTGATCAACAAGGATGGAACAACAATAGAAAATCTATTAGCTGGTGGCTGTGGAGCATCACAGGTCTATTAGCAATTGACTGATTAGTCTCTCGGGTGGGAGTCAGACTTTCTCAAATCCCGTCTTCAATAAACTGTTAAAAGTCAATACAACACAGAGTGAAAATTCAATTCAAGGTAACGGGGAAAAAATAGCTAATTATTCTTTTACAGCACCATTGATCCTTCCAGGTCTCCTTTAACAAAGGATTAGGCATTATAACAACAATTTATGTATAGATTACCAGCAAAGATAATCTGGGAAATAATAATTTTAAAAAAGCATCTAAAGAACAATTCTGCATGCCAAAATTCACAGAATTTCAAATACTGAACTACAAACAAATGGCTCTTATGCCACAGAATCTCTGTGGAAGATCAAAAAGATTACAGGGTCAGCAGAAAAAATACCTCCTTTCAGAAAAGTTTTTTAGACAATTCATCATCTTAAAATTGCAGAACATCAACTGTGGAACACAATGATAATTATTATTTCAGTGCTCTATATATACAATAAAACCAAGTATACAAAAACTATACTGTGACTGTCTGAGAAGAAATTTTTCAAATGAAACAGTAAGAAATCAGAAAGTATTCACAGGAGTATAAACCAGAAATTGCAGCTGTAGATAAAAATCTGCCTACTCTGTGAACAAGCATCCTTCAGCACAATTCTGAAGGTTAGAACTCCTTAAGATACACCACAGGTTTGGGATGACATTCATCAGCTCCTTTACATGAACACACTGCTAGAAATAACCCTCCAGTTTTACCTGCTGTGCTAATGATAACATTGCGTGCAGCGGCAGGCCCAGCCTGGGAGGCTCTGGATATATTGTGGATGAGGTGAACAACAGGATGGCCAGAGGGTGTACACATCTGAAACTGCATGGGCAAATGAATAAGGCAAAAAGGGGGAGCATTTGCAGGAGTGATAGCCATCTATCCCAGCACTGCCTGCCGTCACAAAGGTAGATCAAACAGAGGCTGGAATGGTAACCAAAAAAATTACACACTGACGAAGCCAAGAGTCTCACAGACATCACTGGGCTCACTGATCTGTTTTCGCTGTGCCAAGTGACTGTGTGCAGATGAAAAAGGCAAAGCAAACTTAAAATGCTGTTGATTTTCTGTGAAGATCGGCACCAGCAGCAAAGAGGCAGGCGCACAGTTTGTGTCTGGCTTGTGCGCGCAGTAGCACACTCTGCTCTCGCAGAGCCAACTGTTCCTGCTGCATTGCACTAACTCCCGTAACGCTGTTTTTGAGTGAACAGCTGTGTTAGTGGTCTTGGGACATAACAACTCTACATCAACTGAAAACACTGGGTATAGGATGAAAAAAACGAAATCAAGATTTCATTCATGCTTCAACATCACACTTTGGTCTTTTTCTCAGCTGCGTTGAGGCAGACATTTGTGGCACCTTGGGTAAAAATCAAAGTGATGTGAATTAGAGAAAATCTATTGAAATCAACTTTCCAACTTTCAGTGGCACTTTTTTAAAGTCTGGTCTCCAAACATTTGCATAAGGACAATCAGGATAGTGGTGATATGGCATGGCATAAATAGAAACTATAAGAAGAAACTACATAAGTGAACTGAAGAATATATGTGGTGTCACTTGGTCTGCAGTTAAAGCAAACTGTAAACTGGAAAGCAGAGATTATTGGTAACAGCACAATTATGATTGCAGAGACCTCAGTGTGAGCTGTAAAATCTATTCATGCTACTAGATAAGATGGAGGTACTTTGTGCCATGCAACATGAGGCATACCAAAAATAAGGTACAAAAAGGCAGCTAAGCTTTGGAGCCAGCGGCTGCAGTGCAGGTGTACCTGCAGCCTGTGTCTTTAACCACAGAATTCCACCTCACCGCACTCATCTGAAGGGCTGTTGGTGGAAAGAACACAGAAAAGGAGGTAGAATATTGAATGCCAGTCCAGAGCTTGCATATTTTACAGCTTTTACTGTCTCACCTTTGACACAATAGAAATAGCTAATCATTGGCATGCTAAAGACTAACACACCCTGATACTAACTCATCCTAACTGAAAGCAATGTGAAAATGTGTAATTAGACAGAAAATGTAAGTGAATGAAGAAAAGAACCCAATATTGGTCACTGGTAGTGCCATAGAGTCAGTGGAGTAAAGTGGGCAATGCACATTTTTTTAAAATTACATGAGCATTAAATAGAGAGGCGCGGGGCCTGAAATCTCCCCAGCTTTGCAAACTCAATTAAAGATGTCAGGTCTGGATGACTTTTTCCTGATGTCACAGAAACACGGAGAGATCTTTAGAGATCTGGTTTTTTTTGAGAAAAATCCAGTGAAAAGCAGATTAACGTAATGCAAATACTTGTTTTCTAAGCTGAAGGTAAAGACTACAGAGCTCATTCTCCTCTCCCAACACTTTCAGTCAACTGGGAAACAACAGGGCTGCAAGACAAAAGCCTTCCCAAGGAAACTCCCTGTCAAACAGTGTTTGCTTCCAAATTCCTCAAATCAGATTTTCTTCAGAACAGAAACAGATTTCTATAACTATGTCATAAATTTACAGGCTGATGACGGGGAAAAAAAAACAACCAACAAAACAAAAAAAAACCCAACCAACCAAACAAAAAATCATCAGCCCAGGCTTGGTAGACCTTACTGTGGTAACTGGTGTGTTTTACTCTGAATGACTTCCGAGTTTCTGAGAACTCTGTAGTCTACGTAGCCACAATGGTCATCCCTTGTCTAGGGAAAGGCCTACAGAAATCTGGCCAAGGTGGGGAAAGCACGTGATGCTGCATTACAGAGATGGTAAGTCCTCCAACTGCGCAGAATTTCATGGCCTCATCTCCTGGCACCACTCTCCCTTTCACTGAGACTGAGGTTACACAGGATGATAACACATTCCTGTCTTACAGACACACCTTCCTCTGTAGAGGGGAAAATGGTCATTGAAAAAACTAAAACTTACAGACAGCAGCACTTCACAGTGAGATAGAGAGGGCTATAACCAAAACTAAACAAAAAGAACAGTCAATAAAATACAAGGAGAAAGCTCTTGAGCCTGGGATCACCCTTGCAAACACTGAAAGGGAAGTTGAGTTGCCAGAAGTTCATCAATTAATCTGAAAATACTTAATACAATATAAGAAGCAAATCTTTAAGACCCAAAAAGCCCAGTCCAGTAGGTCGTCTGCAGCTGTACAAATCTACTTAAACGTCCAAGACTGAGAAGTTGAGCCAGAATCTGAAATTGCAGCACTAGGATCCCCACAGCAATTGGAGATAAGGAAGATTAAGAACAGAATCATTTCAGCGTTTGCTGGCAATTCCCCCCCTCTCCCCTCCCTCAAAACCAGTTTAAGTTACATGGTGTTTAATCTAGCTGGATAAATAACTTTTTTTTTTTTTTTTTAAGCCATGCCATTTAGGTGCAAACAAATAAACTACCCAATCTGAAATCAACAATAATGACATTTCCCCTCTGTGAAATGCTATTTGTTGAGAACACACACACAGTATTGGAAAAAAAGAAACTGAAAACCAAAAACAAAACAAAGAACTCCCCCAACAAAAACAAACCAACCAACCAGCCCAAACCAAATCTTCTGCCTGATCTTGCCAACATCTACTTCGTGCTCTTTTCTACCACCTCCAAACATGGAACAAGCAGGGAGCAATCCCATCCCCACCCGCACAGGACAAGCATGGAGAATACAGATTGAATTACTATGTATCAAGCTGCTTAGAATAACGAGAAAGATGAATCCTGGCTGCACCCAAGGCAAAGGGAATAGCCGCTGCTGAAGCCAGGGGACCAGACTCTTACAGTAAAACAAAGCTGCAGAGCTGGGACTCAAATCAGTTAGCTTCCTCTCAGCTCTCCAAAAACCACAAACTCTCGCTTCACAGTCTGGTGTCCGTGTGTAGCTAACAGAGTTGCTGCCCTCCCTCTATTCTCAGAAGAGCAGAAAGTTTTCAGATCCAAGGGAAAAGCAAGGCCCAGAGTGGCTCCAGCCTGTTGAACAGGGAATCGGGCTGTGGAACCATCAAGCCCCTCCAAGGTGCAGCGAGCTCTCCCAACAACTGCTGCAGCTTGTGCCTGTTCAACGCCTTGCACAACCTATTCCCATCTTGGTGTGCTAATCTAGTGACAAAATGAAACCAGGGTTGCATTAACCCAATCTTGAGTAAGTAGTGAAGGACTGGGTTTGTAAATATAAACGCCAGACAAGAAATAAAAAAGTCATCTCCATTGGAGAATTACCACTGCTCTGCTCAAGTTTATTCTCAAGAGAAAGCAAATCTGTCAAAAGCTTTAGAGTGAAGGACACATTTAAGGCATTTTTCATCACTTTAAAACTGTTGTTTAAATTTAAAAGATTTCTACTTACAGCAAGGCATTAACATTTAAAAAAAATCATTTATGTTCTTTCTCAATACATATTCTTATGTCTTCTATTTCAAGGGTGCTCATAATGACTTTTCTTTGTTTTTAACAAAAAAGACACAGACTGATTACTTTTGTTTTGGTGATTATTCACCGAACAGAAGAGACATGGGCTATATAAACTTTGGCTCAGATACCATAAAACTGAAACAGAAATAGGTCTGCTTCAAGCCTGCCAGCAGGAGAAGCAAGCACAGGTTTAAAATGCACTAGCTACTCTCAGTTTCCTACTCTGTGCAGGCAAGCCGTAGCTAACTAACCCCATGTAACACCAGTGAGCTTTGTGCACAAAGCAGCATAGGTAGGTTGCTCAGACTGGGCTCCCAGTACGTGGACCTCCTCCACATCTGGAGAGAATTCCACTAATGTCCTCCTTCCCCCACCATGCTGCAAGCCTGGGAACGCGTACAGATAACCAGACATACACAAAGCCAAGCCGGGACACCCACAAAGCTTCTCTAGAGACAAATTACACTATATCATACCAAATCCACACACCTCTCTTATTTTATGCTTTTGAAATGTTAATTTTGAGATGTTTGCTATATTTGTTTTGAAATAATTATTTTCCAAAGAGAGACTTCTTCCCTCAGGGAAGAGTTTTTCAACAATCTGGTATTTTTAACTGATCACTGCGTGTTTTCAGAGTCCACTGCATTGTTTACTTCCCCTACAAGTATTACCAGGCCCACAGATATGATAGCTGGATGTTTTTGTAATATGTTTTTCCACATTTTTGTGGGTGGTTTTTCAATCCCTTTTCAATCCCCTTTTCTGAACACTCTTTTCACTGTCGCAAATCAAGCTGATCACAGCATCTCCTGTTCCCAGCAAGAGAACAACCTAGTTCTCATTGAAATCAATAGGAGCTTTGCCACTGATGCAATGCAAGTGGGATCACGCACTTAACCTCTGTAACAAAAGTAAACAAACATTTTCCTTTTCATGACTGAATTGGTAATGCTAGAATAAGAAACAGGTTTTTTTTTTCTTCTAATAATAACATGAAAAAAAAAATCTAAGTCTAATTGCAATTCAGCTGCTGCCTGAAGGAAAACAAAATCCAATGAAGCCTTTTATTTCATTTACTGTTTGCAGAAAGGATGAATGATCTATTTGCATCTTCCTACTCCATTTAGGAAAGGTGCCCAACTCTGGTAGAACATCCATGAAATTCCTCTATTTATTGTAGATATTATTGCCCTAGATCCTACCCATGTAACACAGAAATCTCCTCCACACTTTCCAGGCTGCACATTGCCTTGTTCCAGTAGCATTGAAAGCATTTTTCAGTGGAGTTAGTTTATAACCTTAAATACCAAATCTTACTGTCAAGTTTTGATTTTAAAGTTTTAGCATTGCCCTGGGTAGAAGATGTATCTTTGATCAGAAACCCAGAGCTTAATGGTGATGTTAAGGGCAAAGGAAACAGCTTAATACAGTTAATCTGTCTTTCCCTTCACCAGCACCTTCACAGCTCTTGTTTGCACCAGACAAATAGGAGGCTAAATGCACTAATTATGCACTGAAATAGAAGCTCGGAGATATATATATATATATTTTTTTTTTTTTATTCAGGTAAGACCCTGGCTCCAGGATATCAAATACTGTTTCACTGACTTGTAATACTCGTTTGCCTCAAAGAAGAAATGCAGCTGCAAGAAGCACTCTATTTTATTTCTATTAGCATACAACAGTGAAAAGCAGTAAAGTTACACCATATTTTCTTAGATAATGATAAAAGCTTCTTTCTTTTTCTTTCTTTAAAAAAAAATAGACAGAGGACAGCCTCAGATCCCATGCACTACAGCGCTACTACTTCCTATTAACTGACAGGATATAAGACTCAGTGAGCCTCACTACTCACTCTTTCACTAAGAATACTACACAAAGAAATTACCACCACTGCCAGCTAAACTATACCAAATCTGCCTTCATGCAGAATGACAGCATGCAGGCACTGGGTGTGTGGCAGAGGAGCACCTGACCTTTGGTACAGGAAAGCTCGCTGGCTCAGAGTCTTCAGTTATAAGTCCTCAGCAGTAAGTCAGAGTAACTCTGGTTAAACATGGGATACCTACATCAATTTACAGCAACTGAGAAAATAGCTGCTGTTCTCTTTTCTTTCTTAGCTTTTTTCTCTTTTGAAGCATCAGCTGTTTAGCTGCAAATACAACACTCAGTAAGCAAAGCGTTTAAGAGAAAGCAGAAACCCAACTGATTTGTAAAATAGCCCTATTTAAACCCAGCTTCCAAAGACACTCAGCTGTTTCAGAAAAGCAGACTTCTCTCTTTACATTAACAACAGATAGGACAATCTGTGATGAAGCAACGAATCCGATAGGAATGAAGGGTATAAATTCTTTTGTACCTTCAGTTCTATTTAGTATCTGATGAGGCTGACTATGCATTTTCCCTATGCCACCCAACTACAACCTTGCAGCACAGGACCTTTCTCTATATCCAAGACAGGGGAAGGATTGGGTTCAGACTGCAAGAGTATACAAACTTTGCTTCTTTCCAGATATTCTGTAACCTGTATAAAGAATGAACAGCAGTAATACAAACAACAGGCTTTTATGGATTATAATTTCAAAGATCACCACCACAGATTTTCTCATCTTGAGACACCCTTCCCTGGGTGCTTAGCCAGACACCTTATCAGCAAACACAACTGCGTAACAAGACCCAAAAGATACGCTCAAAATAAACCAGTCGCATCTGTTAATAATACCATGAAGAATCTGTTTTCAAGTCCAAGTACCATTCCTCCTCCTTGCAGCCACTTTAGGTGTGTGTGAGGTCGTGATTCCTTTCAGAACAGATAGCTACTGATCATAAGTACTGGTTGTTTAATAAATAAAACATCTGCTTGTTGAACTATTTCCTATAATTTAAGTGGCAAGGAGTGAGTTGGGATTTTTCTGAATCAATGCAGGTCTTTTATAATCTCGAGTCTCTTTGTAAAGCACTGAAAAATCCAGGAAACAACTTCTAAAACTTCGCCTTCGGCCTATTATTTTTCACTTCCAAGAGAAAGCCATTCCCAATCCAGTGAGGATGATTCATTGCAGAACTACAGCAGCAAGTGAACTACGAAAACATGTTAATTCAGTGCTTGCAGCTACATACTCAACCAGGGGGAAAAACTGGTAACAAGAAAAAACACAGAAAATTTCAAGACACAGAGTTCATCACCATTCTTTATCATGAAAAAAAATTCCTATCAAAAAGGTCAGATGCTGAAGAGAAAACTTCCTGCATAAGCAAAACAACTTTCCCATCATTGGAAGTACTGCAATGAATGGAGAAATCAAAAATGGACTCTCTGTTATTTACTCCCACTTGTACAGCTTCTGTTATATGCATTCACTCTTACAGATATGCAAGAGACACAGAGTTAAAATATTGTATTTTTAGATGCTGTAATGTCCAAGGCAAACAAAGACCTTAAGGACACTTAAGCTTTAACTCTCCATTTCTCAACTTTTATGAGTTGACATTAAACTTTTACTATTATTTCCAGTGCAAGCATCTAATGCTTATTCCTAAAACAGGCATTGTAAATGTATTGTTTCTTTCCCAAAAAGCATGACTACATTCATCCATGCTAACATGTATCTACTAACACCCATCCATCAGGTAAACAACCTGTTGACTGACTGGAGGCATATTGTTCCTACTGGTCTGCACCAGCCACCAGGTGCATGTGGCTCATTTATCTCAGAGTTATTCAAGGCTGAGCTCTGACCACACAAACAATTAAAGCCACTTTTTCCTAAGTACCATATCCATCTACCAATAGGCAAAGAACTCCGTTGTTTCATCCAGTTACACGAAACAGTCCCTTTCTCTTTCAGAAGCTGCCTTGCTAACAGGACTCAGAAAGGGAACAAGCTATATATAGCTCCCCAAGTGCAGTGCGGTGCACTTGTGCTGAACTGTATTTTTCATCAATAAGTTTTTAGTAGTTAGTTGACACAGGAGAGCTTGATTTTCTTCATAAAGCCTGCATTTCTTCCAGTTTCAGTGAATATTTAACAATCCTCTGGTGATACTGTGTTAAGAACTCATGCATGATATGTTGGTTTAATAACTCTGTCTTCAGATACGAAATGTCATGTCATACTCAATCTACCACAGAAGCCACTCCAGTCAGGTGGAAACAATCATTAATGGGAGAGTTGATTTGTAAAATGATTGCACTATTTCACTGTGTCTCATTTGACCGCTTTATCGAACTCCAGGTCTTCCACCAAGTAGCCTGGACTTCAATTATCTATACTAAGAAGAATGGCTACCCGTCAATGAAAAAAGAAAAGGCAAAGAAAAAGCAGAAATCATACAGTACATGTGTGGGCTTCACTCCCTGTTTGTATTTACTATATAGACAGGACTTAAGGTTTTGTTTTTACTTTTCTCCCCCTCTTCATTTCCCTTCCTCACTATTTCCAAGTACCATGTTTGGTGGAGGCTGTTCATTGCACACACCTTTGTCCAGAAGACAAGCAGTAATAAGGACCCATACAGAAAGGCTGCCTTGTCCCCTTGCAGGATAAGGCACTGCATGACTGATTCCCCAACCTCAGCTCTGAATTAAGTTACTTTTGCATATTTGTCAAAGTCTCGTGTTCAAGACAGCACAGAAATGTTTGGAAATCATCCACGCTTGGTATTCTCTCGCTAGCATCACCAAGCTTCACAAAAAAATAAGCACTGTACCTTGTGCTTCCTAAGTTTTGTCACAAAGGGGAAGCAAGATACTGTCCTCTTCTCAAAGGCCCTTGCTTCTCCACCGTGCTCCCTCTTCCTGATTTCTTTCAACTTACTGCAGTATTTCTCTCTGTGTAACACACTTAACATTAAAACATGACAGGTATAGCAGAATAAGCTGTGCAACATTATTATAGTGCTGCTGACAAGATCAAAATTAAAAACAGACTTTAAATATATCATATGCCACATGAAGTATATCAGCTATATTCGTCCAGTATATGCTCTTAATATAAACCAGCACTTCCTCAAGAGGGTGACCTTCAACTGATCATTCAACTTTTTGTGCTCAGCAAGCAAACACAGCTAAACCAATTCCTCCTGGTTGGGAATGGGAAATTAAAGGACTAATAATGAAAATTTTCTAACACACAGATTGGCAACTTGTCAAAAAATACATCTATTGTATATTCAGGGTAATTTTATCAAATTAGTCTTACTCCACCATTTCCTCTTGCCCTAACTCATGTAATTACAAACATCACACAGTAGACATTAAAACTTTCTTCTAGAGTAAATTCAAAGCAAAATCAACTCAACCACTGAAAATTCCATACATCACTATAAAAACCTCAACCCCTCCAAAACTATTTTTACAAACACTATTTTTACCATCTGGATGGGTTTACCACCCCCACCCCAGTCTGGCATAAGTCTACTCTTATAGAGCAAATCCTACCTCATACAGTTTTTTAGAATGATATTTGTCAATTTCAAGTAAAATTTCTATTAAATTCTGTTTAAACAGAGTTGTCTATCCAGTGTCAGGGTCAATACAAACTTACAGAGCTCAGCTTTAAATTCCTTACAAAAGAAGACTGAAATCAAGCTGCAGAAAAAATAAATAAAAAAAGCCATAAGCCAGTAAGACTCGACATGAGTATTGAAGAGGTGTCCCTGCCCACAGCTTCAATCTACTTGGAGAGGAACAAGGAGTTTAGCTTAGGAGATGGTACCTGTGTTCTCTGCTCTTTTCTGTTTCTCTTTTGTTCTCATCTCCTGTGTATGCAGTGAGAGCCGGAAAATATCTCATATGGAATTGATAATGGACCTACTGGAATTCAAATATTTACTATAGGGGAATCAGTCATGCGGTGCTTTTTCCTGCATGCAATCATATATTCCCAGCATAGATAACATTTTCACATACGAGTAAGGCCACGTATGATTCATGCTTCCACTTGGAAAGTATCATTTTCAGCTGCAGCAGCTATGAAAAAAATACCCTCACAGTGCACCAAAACCCACCCAATTCATATTTTCATGCTAAAGTTTAAAGTTACAGAGACTACGCACATGCTTAAAGTTATGCTTGTGCAGCAATTATTTGCAGATTTAAAATCTCATTCAGTACGACTGTAAACCACATATGATATTACCATCTATAAGCACTGAGGCTGCAAAGCAGATTTCTATTAGTTCCAGTTCTGATCAAGCCACTCCATGGAAATATTCCAATTGTTTCTACCGCTTAAATTATCTCAGTCAGATACCTAAATGCATTTGTTGTTCACCCCGTTTCAGCATAAGGTGTCATGCTATGCCAGCACACTGGGGTCCTTACAGAGGGAAATGGTGTATCAGTGACTATTTCTTTCAGCATGGAACAAGCAATAGTGGAAAGTGCAAACCAATTTAACAGAAGGGATTCACATCATGGCACGTAGTTGTCCATTAACAGAACAAAGCCCTGTCCCCCTCCCTTTCTCCAGTTGGCAACTGCAGCAAATCTTCCATGAAAATACATTTCCTGTAATGTTGTGGTCATGGTCGGCAAAAGCTGCAACCCATTTCCATAAAGCCACCATGTGGAAAATTGCCTTGGCTGCTAAAATGGACTAATGCAAAGGAATTTTTTTTTTTTAATGTTGAAGGCATCAACCCTTTTAAAAAACTCAGTTTCCAGAGTATTAACAGGTCACCTACCAGCAATAAGGCACAGCCCTCAAACTAGAAAGACAACAAATCAAAGGGCTTTAAAGAAAATAAGACAAAAATCCCTCTATCCAAGTATCACTCACAGGCTGTTAACCCAGCAACCATAATGAGACGACTGAACTTTGCAACAGCAACTCTGCTCTCACCAGAGTACAATCCGTGTGCTGCAACTGTTAATCATCAAACTTCCACAGCATCAGTTTGCCCCCGAGAAGTTAAATCCTGAGTCTGCAGACAAGCAACTGTGTCACAGGACAGTCAGATCACTAACGCAAAAGAAATGTATCAAGGTTTTCAGGAGTGAAGTCTCATTCTGCGACACTGTCCTTATCTGGTGCAATTTACTCATCAGGTCTCAGTGGACTCGCACAGATCCTGTTCCTCACCCGTGCCCTACAGGGCTGATTCAAGTCCACAATGCTTACTTAAACCTATCCAAGTCCTCTCCTACACTGTTTCTGCACATATGAGTGAAACAGATCTCTCTTGCACACTTCCCCTCCCTCAAGTTTTCAGCTGTGCTGGACCAAGTAGGAGACAGCCAAATTTGGAATACAGGGGTGAGGGCCTGCAGCTTGCACTGTCCAGAATCTCTTGTTGCTCAAGGCACATGATACAGAGTCAAAGGAGCTTTGCATTCCCTCTCAGACTCTGGAAAACTCCTTACCTTCAGGGTGTTACAAGACCAGAAGCTGACAAATGAGATTAATCTGGAGAAATTTACAAGTGGATGTTATAGAAATGTCTGTGGGATGAGAGACAGGTAGAGAAGGCACCTCTTCTCAGAAAGGGGAGACTCAACGTGCAAGACTTCAGCAGCACTGATTGATCTCAAACCAGTTTCTAAACTGGTAAATGTAAACTTGGAGGCAGAGCACTGCACAGACACCTGGTTCTGTTTCACAAGTGACATAACCAAATCAGCTACCTGCAAAAAATTAAACTGTTGGCTACAATATCTTTGCCCATCAAAAGCATAACAAAGTGCTGTCATTGAGTAAAGTTATTAAAAAAGCTGACAAAGCTTATGCAGAGAACCTTGAAATGCAGGACAGCAGTGGTATTACTGCTACCATTTGCAAAACTAGAAAGTGAGACAGAGAAACTTTAAGGAAAACATCCAGGAAGTTCTATATAATGAAACTGAAAACCTAAAATCTCTGGACATGCATTGCTTGCAATGCATCTGCTGGAAACTTGGATACTTCTCAAAATTAGGCCAAAGATGTCTCAAGTTGGGCATTATATTATAGATATATTAAAAATAAGGACATTTTTAAAGATATAAGCCTTATGTTAGAAGCCCAAGGCTTCACAAAACTAAAATAGAACAGAAAATAGGTCCTAGAAATCTTTAATTCCCAGGTGCTATTATAGCAGTAGGTCAATTTTGGGTTACTCTACAAGAAGGAAAGGTAAAGATAATTGCAAACCTTAAGAAGAGGTCATCAAAGCAAAAGGAGAATGGGAAATAAGGAAATGGAATATCTATGATTGAAAGAACTGATCGAGCATAGAAAAAATGTCAGTTTGTGAGCACAAGTTCTCTGAACTGTAAACATTCTTGTGATACATTCCTTGACTACTAAATTCTTCTGGCTGTGGTTCCAGGCTCAAAGGAGTGTCTCAGGCAATACACCTAGAAATACAAGCAGCTTTCCAATTTTGTCCTTGCTTGCCCAAGTAAGAAACGAAGAGGTATCTCAGCTGTATCTACACAAAAAAAAAAAAAAAGCTACTTTATTATGTTCTTCTGTCTCTTCCAACTTCATTGGTTTCTTTTCTGGAAAAATAACCCCATCATATGACAATCTTTTTCCATTCTTGAGAAAGCAAGGGAAACACAGGAGGAAAGAAAGAGGAACAGAAAAGCACTCTGTGTGCATGTATACTGTACAGGCAATCAGAAGGGTGTAGTCTTTTGTTACTGCACGTGGTTAAAAGGTGCATACATATTTCAGAGTACAGAAAATAAAGTTAGAAGCGTGTATGAAAATACCTACATAATGCTGCTTTCTTTCTCTATAATAATGTTTCCTATTCATATTAGTTACAAAAATGTAGCATGTGCAGGGTCAGTGAGCAGCCAAAGCATCTTTGAAGAAAAGTCTAACCTTTGCTACTCATCTGCGCTTCCTGTAACCACTCTGTTAGCTGTCTCCCTGATTTATGATTCCCATTCTGCCTCTGTGATTAAAAGCATGACCGTTTGTTTGCATTTCTACTTACACTGATTTTTTTTTGCCCTTCCCCCAACTTCAGACAAAACCCTGCAGATGACAGGTCTAAGGGTCCAATATTAATTTCAAAAAGATACATACCATGAACAGGAAGCTGCCCCACAGCAAGAAGTCTTCTACTTACCTACTCCATTTCCACCATACGACAGAGCTGAGAGAATAAGCACTCTGTAACTGTCTGAGAGTTTTAGCACTGACCCCTGTGTTTTACTGTAACTACAAGCAAGCTAGACTCAGTTTCTTCTCTGTCTAGACTTGAAAATCTAAAGTCTCCAGAAATAATAGTTAAAATGAAGACATTTTTAGATTCAGGTCCCTATAAACTCCAACCTGAAAACAGTCATGGGTTTTGCCCGACTGACAAAGTCGCTGCTAAGTACCTTTGAAAAGACTGCCTCCCAGTCAGGCTGGCAACTCCTGTGGGGCAGAGAAGTAACTCACTGGTCAGGCAGTTACTTAACACCACAGTGGCAGAAGAGGAGAAATTGCAGTTTAGTGGAAATGAGGTCCCATGATATTTGCAAAGGAGAATAGCCACAGTAACAACAGGCAGGTTCAGCCTGAAAAATAATATTCATATTATGTAAGCGACAGTTAGCTAACAAATCCGCATGCATCCCAACAAGTAAGCAACACAATGAATTTACTACTATGAAAACACAAAACAGGGAGCTAGACGTCATGACCAAGACCAGCACTTCAGCTCACTATGGCATGTGTTTCCCCTCCTCATTTCTTCTTTGGCCTAGGCAGGAGCCTGACTTTTCCTCTGGAATAATCAGCCCACTGCTCAGCCAGCATCTGTTCCCTCCCGGGGTTTGTTGGGTCCTGGGGTTAGCTGAGTCTAGTAGAGCTGTCAAGATTTTTGGTTGAAAGGGACACTTCAACAGCGGAGTTTACCACTTTTAACTCTCTATAAACAAAGCCTCAGCTCTGAACCCATCAACAGACTCTAGCCTGGTATTTAAAGCAGTTTTGCAAATGGTCTGTTCTACATTCTGCAAATCTGTGACTACAAGATTCTTGTCTCTCGCTTACTTCCAGTGCTCATAAACAAGCAAAAACCAGTCATGGGAGCAGATTAAAGCTATATCAGGTTAGAGCACTTTAAGAATTCAAGTCAAAACACACTTCTTGCCTCCACAGTTAGGCACACACACTTTCTACAAGCTTTTACTGGCAAACTTGCTAAACTCCTCTTCAAAATCAAATTTTGCAAGAAAGCCTCTGAAATAAGACATTACTTTGTTAATGAAACTGGTTATGTAAAAAAAAAAAAAAGTTATAAAATTGGGCACATCATATTCAGTCACTGAAGCCAAAACTTAGCCAGGGTTCATTTCAGTTTGCTCTGCGACACGTACAGGAACAGAGCAAAAGAGCAGGTTGGACAGCAGAGATTACAGTTTCAACAGCTGCTCTAAGTTTTTATTAAATTTAGGAAAATACTTGTTGTGCAGAAGATGTTAAGTCAAATGGGTGCTTCGGTTCCTGTCTTTCCTGCCCATCCCACGAAATCTTTTGCAGTTATGTGGTTATCAAAGATGAACCACGCTTCCTGGGAGGCTAAAAGAGCACAGTAAACTTGCTACTGCCTGGCTGCTTGTTTGTTACGATCATCTTTGTAGTTCCGTGAGCGTACATCTGTTATTGCACTGCTGGAAAATGCTAGGGTTTCCACGCAGGAAGCTAACGGATACAGCTCTCCCAAAGCAAAGTGGATTCTCCAGCCAGGTAGCTTGTGAGTCCAGAACGAGTATGTTAACTCATGTACGTTTAGTTTGTTTAATTCCACACTTATTAGAAATATTTGCAAGGCTATAAAGACACTTCTGTACACAAAGTGCACCCACTTTTGGACAGTCAAAAAGAAATTACCATGCATGAAAAAATTGATATAAATTTGAGACCTGGCAAGCTTTTATAATGCTGAATAATACATTAAAAACACATACTTTCTTGTTTAGACATGTCTATCAGTTCATGTCTACAAACTGGCTTAATATCTCCTGAAGGTAACAAGAAAAACACCACATTGATGAGGTTTTGTTAAGTTTGGCTAAAACAACAAAGTTATCTTCTCTTTCATAATCTCTGTAATCACAGAAGTCCTCCCTTCTTTAGAAAAGTGGCTATCAGCATTAATAACTTTGCAAAGAGTTGTTTTCTTAGTAAGAAGTCTTAGTCATTTTTACTCTTCATCAACTTATCATCCCACCCAGTTTAGCTTTTCATGTTTTCCCCCAAGACAAGAAAGACACTACAAAGAATTTTCCCTTTCTTCCATGTTGTTTTTTTTTTTTTTGTTCAAAACCAAAATTGACAAGAATCCTTTGCTATCATGGTGACATGCCAAAACAATGATACATCTTCTCCCATGGCCATTATTTTTCTCTCCTACAACTGGATTATTACTGGGTGGCACATCAAATTTAGAAAAACGCTACAGTTAAGTTTGCCAAGTTCCATGATGCATTAAAAGAATTATGCATTCCCCTTGCATTAAAAGAATATGATGAACTTGAGTTTGTATTGCACTAGTAATATTTTTGCAGTCACAGAATTCCCATGTATTTACAGTTCACGGCACTTCGTGAACTTGTGAAATCTTCTGTGTTCCTTTCTAAAGCAAAATACAATGATTTCAGCAGAAATAGGAATTTCATTATGTTTGACTGACAAGCTCAGGCCACATAACTGACTTCACATACACAAGGAATGCTTTTCTTTTGATTTATGAATCTCCACTATAGTTATTTTTTTTCTGTGGAAACAGAAGCAGAGTATATTGCTATAGCTCTATGTCTATTTTTTCCCCACTACTTTTCATCTGAGCCCTTCATATATAGAACATCTGTTGTCACAAGGGTAACTGCAAGCTACTGTGAATGTGCCGTAGTAAAAGGCCTCACAGTAGCCTAATACCACCACCAAACCCAACCCTTCACTGGCAGGATCTCTGACAAACACCAGCACCTTCAAAAAGGTCCTGACAATGCAGTAACACTATTTTCTATATTGATCTGCCACTAAATCACGCCATCTCTTACATTTCATTTCAGAGCAACTGCCAGAAAGAGAAGATTATAGTGTCTTTTTCAACTGTCAGTAAATTATTTCAACTATGTATTTTTTTTGTTATGTGATTTAATTTTAGGTCTCTCTTTTTCATTAGAGAATCCACACCTAACACAGAGCAAAACAAGGCTCTACCTCTGACTTAGTTCTAACCCCAAATATCTGATCACTTACTTCTCCTCATTGACCTTATATGCAATGACTTAATAGTCCATTAAAAAAAATTTAAAAACATAACAATTTTAACTATATAAAACACACAACAGTGGAGCAATAACATACAGTAGAATCCCTTAAAAAAAAACAACACACAAGCAGGGGTGATTATATCACACAGCTTTCCATGCAAACAATGGCTTTGAAAAGAAGCTAACACAACAGCCAAGTACTGAAGAGCGAGAAAAACCAAACATGAAATTTCCACTTCCTCTACACACGGTTTCAGCGTAGAAAAGGATACAGTCAACAAAATAACATGTTCTGGCTACCTTCTGTTTGTGAAACAGGCTGTGATGAAGTAAACCAGACCTCTAAACTCCTCATCATGTCCTGCTTCGCTGCCTTCTCCCTGCACACGCGAGAGGTGACACCACTCATGTCAGAGTGCAGTCCCTGGACATACAATTGCTACTACAGCCCAAATAAAACTTCAGACATGGCATTTTCAACATACTATCAAAAACACACTTGCAAGAATTGTTAAATGCTTCTGATTTTTCATATACCAAGCTGAAAATCCTCAAAACAGTGACTGCCAATGTTTCATGGATGCAAAAATCAGGTTTTGTAACTCTGGGATGAGGAAATGTAGTGCTAATTGTAAAGGGTTTACTATAAAACATTGAACTAGCTTATTAAGATAATAACTTGCTTCTCCTATTACTGTTAAATTAAAACAAACAAAATGAATCACTGAGACTTTCTTTCCTAATACAGCTGTATGGCATACTCACATATTGCAGTTTTTTAAGGTAGTGAATTAGTGGAGAATAAAGAATGTCTCCCTTAAGGGCTTCCCTTTCCTCTCTCATTGCACTGTTCCTACCCAACTCTCTTAGAAATAACCATGGATAAAAGTGTTCTGACTATATATATATATATATATATATATATATATATATGTATATACACACACACACCCCCCCCATCTATATACACACACCCACATATCTATATACACACACCCACATATCTATATACACACACCCACATCTATATATACACACACACATCTATATATACACACACACACACACATCTATATATACACACACACACACACATCTATATACACACACACACACACATCTATATACACACACACACACATATCTATATACACACACACACACATATCTATATACACACACACACACATATCTATATACACACACCCTCTTCATTCATTTCCTTAAAATGCTTTGCTTCAGAGTTACTGTGTGGCTTCTCTTCAATACAAAAAATCCCCCAGTAACCATTGGTACCAAGGGGAAACCAGACAGAAGCAGCTGCAGGTAAGACAACTTTTGGTGATGAGCTACAAGGATCCACTTTCAATTACTCCCTTTTCTCTGCCAGCCTTTTTCTCCTGACCTCCTCCCATTTCTTCCCCCAACTCATTCCATGTTTAATTCTTGGAACTCTTACTTCAGAAGGACCACATTCATAGTTGACACGCTGTACACAATGGCCCTACGCTGACGATTGCTGAATTGTAAAGTATCAACTCATCCAACAGACCTGGAAAGGTCCATTCACAATACCAGTACCAAGCACAAAGATTTTCACAGGACATGAAAACATCTCGTGAAGAGAAGATCACTGAATTGCACAGAGTGAACCTTCATTTTAAAAAACTTTAACCTCTCTCTCCTCGCAGCTAATGCATCTGTCCCGCCAGCAAACTTACGCAAAATAAAGTTACCTTTACAAATCTGCCAGTGCCTCAGCTACAGCTCAAACACCTTTTGTACAAAGATAGTGAAATCAATGACCTAATTAAAAAAAGGAAATAATGCCTATCTCTTCTCCCCATCTTCCCCACAGCAGTCTGGGAACTCAAATGAAAAAGCCAGAAAGCAGCTTTCTCCTTGATCTTTTAGCTGTAGAAAATCAAACGTCTTAAGAACAAATGACTATAGGGAAGATGTGGCAGGCAAATAAGAATCACTTGTGAGTTATCTATCTTGTCCTTTCATAGAAGAGCTCACAATCTTTCCTATTAACATTACTCACTACTAAAAAGGCACTTGTCAAAAGCCTCAAGGGTGAACCCAGGACTTTGCTGGAATAGGGAAAATATTGGTCCTGTTCTCTTCTGAGTATTCTACATTAAAATAAGTGGTATTTTACACTTTGATATGTAAAGTTGATTGACAAAAGGTAGACCAGACAATAAGAAGTGTCAACTTCAGATAGCAAAAAGGAAAAGGAAATTAAAGGAAGGAAAAGAAAAAAAAAATTGACCTATGTATCCAAGATTTTCAATTATTAAGGGCTTGGCCCTGTGAGATATTCAGCAGTCTTCCAAGTCAAGAAAAAACACGAGCTTACTGTGATTTTGGCGGCATAAGTCCAAGCCTATTTCTCAGTAGTAATTCTGCCTAAAAACATACCACCAAGTTAAACTGCATATTTTATGGTATTCTATGAATAGCAAGGAAAATGTAGTAAAAATATAAATTAAATTATTTCTTGCAACTCACTACTAATGTATCTGTTTCCAAACTGCAAATACTCCAGAATGGCACAGAAGAGTAAGAATAGGAGAAGTTTAGGAGACTTTTAACCCACTGTTCCCAATTATTAACTTGAAAAAATGCCCACTAAGCAACAGTCTCTCTTATGCCTCTTTTCAGGAAAATGTCACTTTATTGCCTTTACAAAAATGATACCTCTTAGCTCTACTCATTTCTTTTTCTACATTAGACTTGTGTACTTTTTAAGAAATCAAGATGAAATGCATGAATTTCTAATATTGTATTCAAAGCTTAAAAAAAGTGAACTAAATCCAAACTTAATCTGTTTAAGATTAAAGATTTGTCTGAGTCTCTGTCACCATTATTCTCTACAATATCCTATTTGTTTTATCACATAACAGAAAGATTATTTACACAACAGAAAGATTATTTTGACCTCCTTTAACAATCCATAAATTGTCACAAACTCTTTGAGACCTCTGTTCCATTTCTGATAGGCAGCGTCCCTTTTGTTCCTCTTCAGAACAAAACACCGTTGCTTGCAATACCGCCAACGAAGATCCAAGCCTCCAGGAGCCTTGCTTTGCCACTTCCGAAAGCAGACAAATAGAGCTCTGCATGGACCTACAGACTAGGATTCAGCATGATCTGGATCAAAGTCTCAGTACATTTTGAGAGCAACAATTCAAGATGAGATAGGAAATACATGATTTGTTTCATTTTGCTCATCATCACTTTGTTTCGATCGATGGAGAAAGGTGACAGCATCCACAGAAGAAGATTTAATTCTGTCTTATGGATGCAGCTTACCACTCTTGGGTGAATCTTACACAACAGCACTCATGGTTTGATCAGCTCCTCTATAGTCTGTTCAAGACTTTGAATTAGGCTTCCTATTCTCTCCAGGAGGGAACTTACAGATGTTTTAGCTCATTTCATAGTCTGCAGATATTCACTCATTTGGTTATCGAAGTATTAGCCAAGGGTGATATGATAATTTTGTTCCACTGACAACAAATGAATAGATTACATTTAAAACAAGACATGGCTGCAGGCGTCAAACGCTGCTGCTTCTATTAGGAAAGCTTTTCCTCCTGCTTCCTCCTTGCTTGTTTCAAGACCTTCGGTCCTTTGCAAGTGAAGAGGGAATAACCATAACACACCAGGAAAGAAGAGGAAAGCTGCTCATTTCCCATTTAAACACAAATTTATATATGTTATATATATGCATAGCATATAATGCACCTATTTTTCTTTTCATTACTTCAAAATAAAAATAAATGTAGTGAATTTTCTGTGTACTTGTACTGATCATTGCATGTCAAAATATTTTGTTAGGCAGAGCTTTGGAAAAATCAATAACTAGGCAGGTGCCAGCTGTGCAGCTCCATGGTGCAGCTCCTTATTGCCTCCTAAACTAGAGGGGCAAAAAAAGGATGGCTCCAGAGTTGAACTCCATGAAATTTACACTGGGACAAATAGAATTTAGTGTGATCAAGTCTCCTAGAAAAAAATTAACTCCTTTTATATTAACTCCTTTTCTTTCCTTATTTGCAGCAAGGTTACTGGCTTCAGCTAAAAAATACCCAGTTTGGGCCAGTTAAAGGTAAAACTCACTCTGTAAATACTAGTGTCTCAAGGGAGTCCAAGCAGACACAGAACCCATGGCAAATGGTTTCTAGTCCTCAAACGTGCTGAACTCTATCTCATTAAAACACTTGAGAGAGAAGTCTCTCTTCAGTTACTAATGCACCAGTGCTACTTGGACAGGCTTGCATATAACAAAAGTGATTTCCAAAATAAGTATCAAAATACAGGTATTAAAATTGTGAGAAAAAGACAGGGGTAACACTATCCTTTCTGGTGCTGCACTTCCCATTCTGTGATGACAATGTGGTATTTGTTTGTGCCTCCTGAGAGGCCAAAGGGTTGAGCAGGAAGGGGCATTCTACCACCTTGCACATGGTGCAGGGTTCCTAGGTGCTTGTGAGGTGCCTCAGGGCTCTGATCTCCACTGAGGATTCTGTGTACCCATACAGATGCTGCCCACAGAGCAGGACACAAAGTGTTCCTCTTCCTCCTTGAAATGGGAAAACAAACAAACAAACACCAAGGAAATCACAGGCCAGCTTCCTATTCTTGAGTGTTGCAAACAGTCTGAATTCTTGCAAACAACTTCCCAGTTCCTCTTTCTTTGTTCCAAAATGAAAGATGTTTCAGCAAGGGAAGAAGCGGACATGCCTGCTGGAGAGTTAAGAAGGAAGAAGTGGTGATCAAGTGACTTTGTCAACATCCTGGTTCTCATGCCCTATTATCATTTTACTTGAAGACTGTACCACTGTGCTGTTTTCCAAAAAGATCAAGACTGCTCAATTTGTTTGTGATTTGGACATGGAGAAGGCCTGGTCTGCCTTTCCTTCACCTGGTTAAGGAAGAGCAGCAAGGAATCATTCAAAGTCAGAGAAAATAAATTAATTATCAAACCTCAGAAATGGGACTGGATTACAAAAGCTAACGCTGACTTTGCCCCTTTGTGCAGCATTTATTTCCTCTACAATCAAACTCTAAACTGTAATCTCAGAGTTTTCTATAATTGCTCCAATCTGTCAATTTTCCTTCTAAGGAAAGGCAGGGCCAGAAAAAGAGAAGCAATACTAATCCCAGCTTCCACTTCAGTTACTTGTCTCCAATTTCCAACAGATGGTTGCTTCCTTCATTGACTACCCTCTCTGCAGATTCCCAGTTACGTATGGGACAGCCACATGGCAGCGTGGGATACAGAGAGAGAACAGGGCACTTCCCTTCTAAATGCTTTAAATATGCACTGCAGATGATGGACACTATAAAGCAAGGAGGAGAAGGAGGGGAAAAAATACCTAGACACTTAAATGATGCCACCTAAAGAACATTCCTCTCTTGCATTGTTAGTTGTTGGTCCTTGGTGTGATTTTGGTCCAGGCCAGTCAATGATCTTGCAAACAAATTTACAGCATAGCTCATGAATTAGCAAGGGCCTGGGACCTTTGTCACAGACAGTTTGCACTCTGTTTTGAAGGGTGGCAAGAGTTGAACATTACAGACTTGGACTGTATCACGTTAATTTACTACAGTGCAAAAGAAAGATCTGGGAACTTGTAATTCACTGTTAGACACTTATCCTTAATAGTCTTACCAAGTCTCCTTTAGGTCAGCTCTGAGGGCCTTGACTCATGTCTAACAGAAAAAACAGTATAGGTCTGCTCTACAGTGACATCCCGCAAGAGTCTTGTAGAATGACCCCTTCTTGAGGGTGAAGCTACAACCAGTAGCAAGAGAAACATTTGAAAGTAGGAGAGTAGCACTGATAAATGAAATTGTGTAGTACAGGTAAGGAGAAAAACACCCTTCAAGAGAAGACAGGGAGCAACAACTCTTAATTCTTGACTGGCAGGTCACCTGCAGAAAAGATATCAAGGCATCTAGATACCTCAGAAGGAATTACATGTCTGATTTCTGTTTAGCCTGGTAGGCTTATTTGTCGTGTTTATATGTAAGGTTCAAATGGCACTTACTCAAACTAAATCCCAGGTCTGCATTTCTTGTTAACAGCCCAGCAACCACAGAGATAAATGTTTGTCACTGAGGAGCAGTCAGAACCAGACTCAAATTTATGAGATACCTGCCAATTTAATTTGAGGTGTCTTTGATGCAGTTTGTGCCCTTGGGTTCTGAAAGGAAGACTGACACCAGGAGAGAGTTCAGCAGAAGAACGTGAGTGTTATCACAGCACTGGTGACGCCTTCTGTACATAGTTTGTACTGTTCATAGACAAGAGCATGCAGAAAAGCCTCAGAATAATATGAGTCATTACACGCATATCTATTCAGATAAACAGGCTCACACAGCTGACACTACAATTAATGTTGCAAATGCTTAATTTCAGTCCAGTCCAGTCCACTCCACAGAACATACAAATCCCTGTGGAAAAGGCAGTGTGCTGCATGCCAAAGTCAACTGCGCTGGAGTTGAAAATGTTGCTCTATTTTGTTTCCACCTCCATGCTCCCATTCAGCAAACACTGACTGTTCTCTTCAAACGTCAGTGTGCAGGGCAAGAGGCAACAATTGGCAAAACATATAGATACGCTGTCACCGCTTGATGGAAGCTCAAGCTTCCAGAGTCCCTTGCCAACATAATTAGATTGTGCCATTATAGATTCTTTGGGCAAGGTTTCTAATGAAGCATTTCCTGCCTCATTTCCTGCCAAAATTCAGAAACGCAAGTCAACATTCTGCAGTAATTCATACATGCTTTGTGGCATGGCATAAAACTTTTCATTCTTTTTATCTTTTTTTTGCAACAATGCTGTTGCTTAAGTCAAGGCAAGTGTTGAGCACTGGAATGACATAAACCAAACTCCAACATCTCTTCTCTGAAAAAGAGGAAAATGAAGCAAAAGAATAAACCATGCTCTTTTACTTCACCTCTTAAAATTCCTCAATTAAATAAAAAAACAGGAATCTTTCTTGCTACTCATAGCATCACTATCTTTTCCTTTACTCAAAAAAAAACAATGAACAGAAAACCAAACTCCCAAAGCCTGAAGGACACCTTTGTTATTTTTTTGCTGAGGACTGTTTGCACAGGTAAACAGGTATCAGAGTTGCTGAACCTGATCATGCTAAACTTCATGCCTATATACCATAAAATGACAAGGCTAAAAAGCTCAGAAATCGGGCATCCATCTGCTCAGGTACAGCAACTCTCATAAAGAAGATCAATCAGTGACAAGAAGGTTTTTCCTCAAAGCCACTGTTCTAAATCTGCTTTTTCAGAACCTCTATCATGAGTGTGGTGCCTGTCAAAGCTTCCCACAATCTAAACCTCCCACATCTCTCTGTTTATGGGAACAGAAAGTTGGATGTGGACTAGTCAAACCCAGGAAACAACCTGTCTGAGACTGCGCCCTACAAACTAATTGAATGACAGTACAACCTCATTGAAGCTATGCAAAATAAAGCCAGAAAAGGCCTGAAGGCAAATGGAGATTCTTGGCCAGGGAACAAAGGTACCTTACAGTGTCCTCCTTCTGCCTTCCTTTTCCACCAGGATGCAATCGGATGCAGCACATAAACCCAAGTAGTGTTGTCACATAAGGCCAGACAAAGATTAATTGCACCAGAGCCTCTGTCTTGTTGCCAGTGAAACCAACTGCTCAAAACTACAAGTTTGCATGAGCAGCCCAACTCTTTTTTCTGTCAGAGACATGAGTCCTTTTTTGTTCACTCCAGATTAGATCAATACTACAACAGCACTCTTCTGTGTGACACCTGATCTCTCGACAGCTGGATGAGCCGCAGTCCAGCTCGGAGCTCTCCCGCTGCCACAAGAGCTCTGAGGAGAGAACTGGAAACGAAGTTCTTCAGTGTACTTCTCCTGAGACTGTGAACCACAACTGTTACCCGTGCTTGAATTTCATTACTAAATTGTTGAAACTAAACCCAGACTTTTCTCCTAAGTGGCTAAGGCTCCTATGACAGGTTCACTTAGTTCTGTGGCTTCTAGCCAAATAAACCAATTCCATCTTTCTCAGGTTGAGAGTTATCTCAGTGCCTGCATTTACGATTCTTTTTTTTCCTGATACAGAGGAATAGAGATGAAAAGGGAAGAGGAGGTGGCACCAAATGGTTAAAACAAAAATGAAAAACCTAAAAAAAAAGTAAAAGGATGTTTGCTCCAGTGTGTGAGAAACGGAGCTAATGCACATAGGCTCTGTACAACATTTGAACTTGACCTCCTGACACCATGATGGCACAGTTCCTACCTCTGGTAAAGATTGCTGGAGCAAGCAAAACAAATACTTTTGACTCAAGAATATGGCAGAGACGTTCACTAGCCTTCCCCTCTGAGGCAGGCAATCAGCTGTAGTACAGTAGTTACTCTCAATCCAAACACAATAGTTTTACATCGTAATATTTGAAGGTATGTTATCATGTAAAAATTTATAGCATGCTGCTTATGCCATGAAAGTTGTGGGCATGTTTTTGTCGCACAGCAGGAGTGAAGCAGCTTACCCCCTCAACCTCCACTGAGATGGAAACACTGCACCTCACCATGGGAGAAGAGCAAGAATCAGGCAGGCTGAGCAGAGCAATGACCCACCAGCAATCCACACCCTCCCCTTGCACTAACTTGTTAATGGAGTCATATCCCTAACAGCTCGTACTTTACCGACACCTTCCTTCTCCCAAACTAGGGGAACTCTTATTAGATATAAACAGGAACCAAAACTACAAAACTATACAAATGTTGAGAAAGATGAACTCCGTATTTAAAGCCCCGATCCATGTTTATTTCTGGTACTAATGCAGTATCTCTTTCTATTTTCCTGCCAACTGATACCAGAAAGCTGCTCCTGTCTCCTGGGCTAGCTTACAATTCATTGTCTTTGTAACTTCTTTAGAGTTGTATTGTGCCATCACAAAGGAAAGGAAAAATAAGCGCACGCAGTACCTGAGCTGGTGCTACTAGCTACAAGCTACTGAAGCGACTCCCATTGTGACTATGTCCAAAAGTCTCATTTCAAATGTCAGGTTTCTCCTACTCCCCAGTTTGTGTGCCTTTGAGGTAACTTCTCTAATGTGAGTGAGTGGAAGTCAAACATTTTTGGTCCTTATGTCCAAGGACCACTTGGAAACAAGCTTGGATACTCCTTGTATCACAGAACTAAAGTGAGGTGATTCCTGGAGGCCAGGACCGCAGCTGTGACACTGCTCTAGATATGCTCCAACAGCAGTGACATACTCTGTACCTGCGTTCCATTCTGCCACCACTGGTTAACCTACAAAGAGCAGAAGAGCACTCTGGCATGACAGAGAGGGTAGCTGATGAAATCAGAAATCATCAGAGGAAGCCTTAAGACATCACGAATGACTTGGCCATTCGCATAGTTCAGTTACTCCATTTTATTCAATCTTACATGCTCAACGAAGACTGCAAAAGAAATAGGATCTATTTCGTGCCACACAGATAGCTGCATTTGTAGAGAGGACATCTGTCACTTAAGAGCAGCATTTAAAGTACCAGCCAGATGGATATGAGCTTTTAGCACATTAAACATGTTCTGCATCAATCTAGTGACCTGGGGGCAAAAACCTCCAGATATCTCTTTACTTGACCTGAAGGCACTGGTCCCACCTCCATCTCTAATGAAGAAGAGCACTTACAAGCGCCATTTTCATGCTAATACTCCTCCTCCCTCTCCTGTGACACCATCAGCTGTGTGCTGAACAGAATGAAGAACGGATTTCTCAAAACTTGCCTGTAGTTTTGCCATACAGGCTTGGAGGTGTGATTTAAAAGCATGGCTTAGTTGTATGTGAACTTTTATAGAGTTTACAGGGAGCTCAAACAATTAGGCCTTTGTTTCAACTCACATCATCAAGCAGGGTGAAATTAAAAAAAAAAAAGATTATGTGACATGTAGTTTGGCTCTAGCTTTTGCCGTTAGTCATGTTTAAATTAGTTATAAATAGGAAGGGGGAAGAAAGGCCAATAATCAGAATGAATTGGTATAACCAGCTCCTACTCCGAGTTCCCTCACCACTATAAACACTTGTTTAATTATTTTCTGGAGCATAAGGCCTTTATTCTTAATGGCAGAAATCCACTAAGATTCAGAGTTCCTACTCACACCCAGTAACTGGATTTGTTTGAAGGGAGGACTGTTTGTGCTTTATCCTGTGGGAAGTTGTTAACGCCCAGTCATTTCCTCCTCGTATTTTCTCCTCACTGACCCCAGAGAGACCACTTCACATGAAAGAGTTTTTATTTTTGAGACAGAGATACTACAGCAGTACGCATTATATAGTACATCCCAAAGTATCCAAGAACTTAACAGCGGACACCTTTGGAATTCACTAGCTCTGGGTCTGATCTATACAAGGAGTTCTTTTGTACAGATTACAAAATTATTTTCAGAGTAATTCAAGATGTCATGGTTCATACAGATATAGCATCCTGCTTGAGTTTAATGCATCTATTTTAACTTGGTTTGGTTTAAACTTTCACAAACATCCCAACACAAACACATACTCCCACGAAATGAAGTAGTAAAGAGCCGTATAAATTCCTCAGTATGTAAGTAATTCTACTGCCTTCCGTAAGAGAAAGCTGTTCTCAAATCCTTTCTGCACTAGGCAAGAGTCTCTAAATCTTGCTTATCCACAATAGTATAGTTGACAAATATAACTGTTCTTTTTGTTCTCACGAGCAGTTATTTCCAGATTTGGGATTGGCCAGGCTTCAATCCAGAAAACAGACTTTTCATTACAATCCCCAAATAACTTCAGAAGTCAGGAAATATCCTAGTTAGGAAAGGGGTGGATTCATCCTGCCTGAAGTATTTGGCAGACCAAGCATCCTACATCTCCCAAATGCTGAAAGAATCCATCCTTCAATTTCTGCAAGATTTCCAGCTGGGTGTTACACTGACAACCAGTGCTTTATCATAACCAACTGCTATCCATGCAGTACACAGGAGAAAATATTGATCATCCAGCAAGTTTTAGAAATTGCAGTTGCATCTTTCCTGTTGTGATTTATATTGTCATTATAGCCCAACTACACCTCAAGTGTCAAGTCCTGCCCCTCTAACACTAGCTAGAGCACAAGGAAGGAAATGCTCTCATCAAGGCGGCCTTTTGAGAGAAAGCCTCAAGGGGAAGTTATTTCCAAATGGAAGCAGTCATGCAGTAGAGAGTCTGCAGGAAGATTTACTTCTGCATTTGTTTCAGGATATTTAGAAAACTGATTTAGACGATCTTTACTTATATTGTCTTATTGAGTGACAGGAAGCATTCTCACAGTTACCTTGTTACACAGTTCAACCCAAGCTTACTGCTTCGGCAGACCCTCAGACAGGAAAGACCATACAGTACAACTCTCCTCGTGGTGAGGCATAACCTACTAGTGTAAGCACATGGATGAGCACTCAACATGCACGTACTGTAATCCTAGATTTGGTGTCTGGCATATCTCACTGGAAGCAGTTTAACCTTTGCCTTTGTTTTTGGCATTTCTAAAAAGAACATGTAATAAACCAGCTCAGCATGGCACAGGGATTAACAGTTATACTGTAGAGGAATTTGAAGAAAGAGTATGTATACATATACATCCCATGTATATGTTCTTCAAGAACAATAGCCCTTATGTACCTTTGCTAGCTAACGGCTTTGTCATCTGTGGTTTCAAGACTGGGAAACTAATGGAATACAAACATTTCTCCATTTTTGTGCAGGTAACCTATTTCAAAAGAGCTTCAAGGGATACATGCAACAGATAATACAAACCAACATCCAGGTACAGCATGAATCTCCCTTTTCTACTCAGAAAAAGAGTTTGCTGCTGGTGCTGCTTCCTTCACGTGCTGCTGTCCTGAGCCAGTCACAAAGGAGAAGCTCTCTTAACAGCTTCATTGATAGAGGGTGGGATGCGTGGTTCCCCCAGGCACTACGAGAGAGACACCCCCTGCACTTGAGAGCTCAGCTGTTTGGGAGAAATATAAAAGCTGTGCTGAACAGTTAGAAAACCCAGCACCCGCCCCACACGCGTGTATCACCTTACAGTTTAGCAACATAAAAGCTGGCCGTGCAAATAGTGTGCATAACCCAGTCTCAGCACTGTCAAACAAACACTAAAACTTGCCTGAGCAGGCCAGGGCAGACAGTCGGGTTGAGAACAGTTTCTGCGAGCTTCCCTGAAATACCCAATAATATGGGCAACAATCCAGCTTTTGTAATACACAACTTCCACACCCCTGGCTGGGCCTTTTGCTGGGATGGAAATGAGATGGACAATTTCCTACTGCTTTCCAGTTGGTGAAATCCTGTTATAGTAAACAAAACTGTTTCCATCAACGAATTTCAAAGGCTCAGGCAAAACAAGTTAATTTCTCCTGCTGACAGCTACTGGTACAAGCACCGTGGAAACATTTCAGCCAACTATAGGAATATTTCTTCCCAGGAACTGCTGTCACAGGCAGGTTAACACCTACATGAAGAACCGCTGGCATAAGCATAATTCCACAGAAATCTACAGTCACATTTCTGAGAAAATGAACTTCTAGGAAGACCTGACAGATACCAGCACCTGACCCATCGGCCCATGAAAGTGACATGGCGACCGCCAGGCAGCGAGGATATGAGATTATTCTCCCTCATGCAACTCCATGTTTGGCCACACTGATCCACTCATTTACCATGCCGCTAGCTCATCACACAGGAACCTGTTCCCTGAACTGAGAAAACCGAAAGGACTGTGTAAAAGCTCTGTATCACAGCCACTGCAAGTTAATCCATTTCAAAGCACTAATTCTGATTTTTGAGACCTCCCTTGAGCTTTCATTAGGCTTTCAGGGAAAGACACCTTTCTTTAATGCATCATTACATCACAGAAGCTGCTATAAGCAGCATGTCACAGCATGGAAAACCTTCTGGAAAGCCTTCAGACTAGCTGAAGGCAAATCCATGACCTTTTCAGCTGTCTCAAGGCAGCTAACACACTGAGGAAAAAGTTAAAACGTTACACAGAACTTGCCAAATTATTCTTCCAAGAAATTGTCTAAATCATATTATAAAAATATATTCTTCGCAGTTGTCAGTTGAAGATCTAAATATGTTTTCGAAGCCAAATGTCTTTAAAATTTACTATGCTAGTTGTCTCACATACTATATTTTTTTCACACTAGACTTTTCAAATATTTTTCTTGCATGTCTTAGTCCAATATTACTCCTTAAACAATTAAACACAGTTTCAGCATCAAATCCTAGAGAACTTCCAAGGTAAAAAAAAACTGTTGGAAAGAAAGGCAAGAAATTCAAACCATATCTTCACCAAGATTAAAGACTTTGTGGTCATTTAACAAAAAGCTTTATTGGTAACTAACAAACTATCTAATACCTGAAGATCCTTGTGAACACAAGGTATGTGTTGTTTCCTCTTTTTCCTCTCAGCTAGGGACTGATTATCTTATTTCTCCTTCTGTTCCCAATCTCAGATGCTGATTTTGTGACCAGAAGTTAAGTACAACTTCTCCTGCTGTTGAACAACTTTCTGACAGGCTGTTTTTGGTGGGAGTCACATCAGTTTGCATGACGTATGACTAAATTCAAGTTCATAGTAATAGAATTGTTTCAGTCCCTTCTTGATATACCCAAGTCACAAGTAAGAGATCACTTCTTTTACTAGAAACAGTCAATGACAGGGTTATTTTTTTCAAATCAAAACTCATGTACTGTTCGGTGATTTCTGTTTTATCATTTCAATATTTGAAGCTGGCATTTTCTAAAAAAAAAAAAAAAGAAAATGATGCTTTCATATAAAGTGCTAGCACACTTTGCCTGCTTGGAGCCTGACTTCTGAACACTTGGGGCTCAAAATTGGTAACTGGCTATTAAAGTGTAAGTGCTGAAAGTAGTAATTGGCTAATTTCTAATTTCTCCAATACATGTGTTTGCTACGTATGACTAGCTGCATAAACAGGTGTCAGCTTCACCCAATTTAGTAAAAGTCATGGAAACAACCCTTCCTGAGTAGTGTTAAGACACTCATCCTAAGACGGTAATACCTCAATTCAGAAGATTTGAGTGTATTCACTGTATTAAATTTGACTGTTGAGATTAACAGTTGTTTCTGATGTTGGCATAGTTACGTTTTGTAAGCCTAAAATTATCTGACCTATTAAGCAGGGGGCTCTTTGAGAATCAGAACAAAAAGAAAATCCAAATAAAAATCTCAAGATACAAGCAGCATTTGAAAACAGATACATGGATTTTCTTTCCATATTCTGGAACACGTTGGGTTCAGAGTGACATCCTCCCCATCACAAGCAGTCTGTGAATTAGAATCATAAAACAGTTTGGATTGGAAGGGACCTTTAAAGGCCACCTAGTCCAACCTCCCTGCAAGAAGCAGGGACATCTCCAACCAGACCAGGTTGCTCACAGCCCCATCCAGCCTGGCCTTGAATATTTCCAGGGTTGGGGCATCCACAGTTTCTCTGGGCAACCTGGGCCAGTGCTCCACCACCCTCATCATAAAAAATTTCTTCCTAATGTCTTACCTGAATCCACCTCCCTCTCTTAAAACCATTACCTCTCATCTTATCACAACAGACCCTGCTAAAGAGTTTCTCCCCATCTTTCCTATCAGTTCCCTTTAGGTACTGGGAGGCCGCTCTAAGGTCTCCCCAGAGCCTTCTCTTCTCCAGGCTGAACAGCCCCAGCTCTCAGCCTGTCCTCACAGGAGAGGTGCTCCAGCCCTCTCCTCATCTTCATGGCTTCCTCTAGACTTGCTCCAACAGGTCCGTGTCCTTCTTATGTTGGGGGCTCCAGAGCTGGACACAGTACTGCAGGTGAGGTCTCATAACAGTGAGATATCTATTATTATTTCTATATATTAAATATAGACAACATGGGACAGTTTCGTAGTAACTTCCTGCCATATCAAGGCTCAAGTTGCTAGTCTACTCAGCTTCAGAAACTCTTAAATGCATGCAAATGGCAAATGGACTACATTCATATCATGACTAAGAAAGGTGGAGGAAGGTGATCATGCAGATTTATGGGGAGAAACCTTGGTTAAAAAAAAAAAAAAGCCAAAAAATGAAACACAGCTTTAAGTAAATTATTTCACTCTCTTCTGACTTACCCTAACTTAACAAAGCATGTGATGTGTTGCAAGAGTATAAAGCATACAAAGAGTAATACATCCTATTAAACACATTTTCCCATTCTAAGAAAATATAGCTGATTTCACTTCTTTATTAAGTGATTACTATAGGAGCACCCAAAAAACAATTAGATGGTTTGCAGCACATTGTAAGACTTTCTGGGCATAGAGGACTGCTTTTGCCACGGCTTGCACACCACACATGATGAAGAGTCAAGTCATGAGCATCTATGCAGAGATGACACAGCCTTCAAGTAAACTATATGACAAAAAACGATCCTAACATTTCAACTGCTGCTACAGCATCAAACATTTCTGAGGATGTCTAATCAAAATACCAATGCTAACCTTTTCCATTGATAATAGCATTCATTGTGTGTATAACAGCATAGGTCTATGAGCTCTCAGTCACGAACAACAACCAAGAAACTTTGCATTTCAACGCAGGAAACTTCTCCCTTGAGAAGCAGACGTGGTATATTAGATACTGTGATTGAATTTGCCTGACAGTTCAAGATGTGATGGAGACTACCGGCTGACTCAGAGTTCAAGTCCTACTTCCAGTAACTTATGAGAGTGAGAAGGGTTAGGCAGTAAGAGATCTCTAAAGTGAAAGAGAAAGATTTAATTTATCAAGTTCAGGAAGATAGTATTGAAGTAATCAAGGCACAAGAAGATGCCAGGCTGGAGGAAAATGTTTGTTCAGGGGATGTAAAATAAAGGTTGTGCAGATATTATGAAGAAATAACACACTTCTCTGACAATGCCTGTTTGCAAAGTACAAGAGAAAGAGCAGGATTAAATGGTGTGCCCAAATAACAGCTTGAATAAAGGGCAATATTGAGTTTAGCATAATATTATATTTCAAAATCAAAGCTACTGGTAGCAACAGCAGGAATGCTGACGCACACAACACACTATGGCTGTTAAAAATACAGGACCTCACTACAACAACGGTGAAATTAATGGTGAAGTCTTTGGCCAGGTCTAAGGCTCTACTGAAGTCAGGCTATGTACACAACAGAAAGGAGCTGCCATTTTTAAACATTATGGAAATCCGAATAAATAAATCAAAGAAAGGGTTCAGGGGAAAAAAAAGGCTTAGGATTATTTACTTTGGATGTGTTGCAAATAATAATACCACAACTGTATAACCAGTGATGGAAACTCCACTGAGATGCTTGGAACAAGAACTTCCAGTTTTGTCCTCCTAGAAAAGATGCTATGGCATTTCCTCATCTGAAATGGCTCCTATGCATGCGTATCGGCTTTGCTGTACAGGGTACAACGGATGAAGTATTTCTCTTAATGGGGTTTTCATCAAAATGACCCCTACTGTACTTGCTTCAGTAGACAGGATAAATCTTTTCCATCTTCCTCCTTGCAGAACTACACAAGTCACATCTGTCTTTTCTCTTTCAAAAGACCTAAAAAAGGTACAGGTGGCAAGAAAGAGAAGAGAAAGGGGCAAAGAACAGAAGAAGGTAATCCTGTCTTTTATGATTTAAGGTATGTTAACAGAAGGGATGGTTAACTGATTATGATTATACTCTGCGATTCTTGTGCTCCCTGTTCCTTCCCCATCTCCACTAGGAAAGCAAAACCTTTCAGGAAACTGGTGAGTCAGCACGCTGCTGCTGTTTGTCTTAGCTATGAGGCATTGATTTTTTTTCCCAATGCTTTGATATAGGGTCACAGGTATCCTGACTAAAATCTTTACCGAGAGCAAGGGGGTCATGGCAGCAAGAGCTGTTAGTTTAAACAAAAAAGTCAATTCTATTTTTACAGTATTTGTTTGGACACTTTAATTTTCTGAGAGACCCGAGAGGAAAAAATACAAAAAAGACTTTTTTCTTTAAGTTGTTTAAGATAAATAAGGAAAGAACAATGCATGCTCTTCACAAAATCTTCTTTCAAAAGTCAATAAATATTTCCCTGTAATCAAGTATCCTATACATGTGTATGTCTAATTAACACAAGAACTAAGGCTAAAATGTAGACTAACTCCAATATGTGGAAGGAGTTTTTAGAAGGTAGCACTTGTACTTCTTCAGCACTTGTCCAGAAATCAGGCCCCTTTAAATGCATCCCAAATTAGACAATGAGAAGTCAGTGGGCATTTTCAAACTCTAAGCAATGCTATTTGGCCAGAAAATCTTAAATCATCTTGTCAGTAATTCAAGATTAACATTAACCAAAAAGGAAATTTGGTATATTTTAAAAATAAAAACGCAAAGGTGGCTCAGGAAGCTCAGAAGTCTCCCCCCTCGCACAGAAGAGCTCCATAATAGGAATGATAATATTTCAATCTGCAGTGAGGTGTAATCAAAGAATCTCTGCTTAATAGGCTGGAGATTAGTAATGAAGCAAAATACAGAGTCAGAGCATGAAAAGTTAATTGCAAATTACTGTTTTCTTGTTTAAATTGGCAGGAAATTGTGAAATATTTCCTCTATAAAAACATAGGTGAGCTATTATGTAGAAGTTACCATTAACAAGGTGGAAGGAAGGGAAGTACAGAGCAAAGTAGTAATAACATGCTAAGAAACCAGTTCCTTCTGAAAGAGGCAAAGTCACTGTGCAGGAAAGGTCTGTATATTAACCTGTAAGTCTGAGATTTATAGTCAAAGCCAACTTCAAGACAGACCACTTAAGAGTTGTTTTAGGTTGTGAACCAGGTGCTATTTACCATATGTCTTTTAAGAGGCTTTGAGACATACAGGTGAAAGAGCTATATAATTACTACTGCTAAGAAATTCAGGTTACAGTTAGAGGCGGACAACAGGATCCTTAATCCTTTCTGGATCCATCACCAGAACAGAGATGCCCCAGAATATTTCATATCCTTAGCTCTACTCAGCAGTTTGTAGGGATGCAGCGGCATTCAGTGCAGTATATCATACTTCTGAGGCTAAGCATGGATGTACGTGATTTAATACAAACAACTAAATCCTATTAAGTACGTGATGTGCTTTTTGTTTGACAACCTCTCTCTGCATTGACCTTTCCTGAAAACACTTTTTCCAATCATGAGCTATCTCAGAGTCCAACAGCCATGCATTGGTAAACAGTTCCCACTTTGGCAGTAACACACAAGACTATCTGAAGCATCCTCTTCAGACCCGAAACTTGACATGCCACAGTACAGAGGTGTTTAAGGTTCTTTCTCTCTTTACGGCAATAACCTCCAAATGACTCTTCAGAGAGATTCTCAGACAGGATATTCAGCAGAGTACTCTGTTTCGGAAATAGAAGAGTGAACAAAAATACATTTAAAAGTGATTAGAGAAACTGTGTTGCCTTAAATCTATGCTAGTGGTTACTTTTTCCCTCATCAATTCTTATTTTAATTCCTTTAGAAAAAGTAGAGAATTTTTTTTTTTATTTTTAAGGTCAAACACCATTTTGGAAACAAGAGAATTTGTAATGGACAACTTCAGCTCTATGTTCCTCCTGTGCCTCATACTCTTTAAACACACTAACATCTTTGTTTAGGAAGACATTTGCTTCTGATGTTTAAGTATCATTCCCTTCCACCCCCACCAAGCAAGACTCCATCAAAAAATCTTTACTTGGCAGCTATCACAATTGTGATTATTAGGCATTAAAGACCATGCTTCATCTTTCCTGACAAAGCACAATTTCAGTCAATAATGGAAAATTTCTCTCTGCTCTGATACTTTCTGGAAATACAAGCATAAACAAAGCTAAGCTTTGTGGAGTTAGGCTATGTCACTTTGGCTTTCTAAAGCAAGCACAAGCCCGAGTGTTCACTGGCAAAATATTACCTATTTAAAGCATTACTACCACAGATTTGGTAAAGTTGCTGCTAAATAACTGCAAGTTTAAAATAAAGACTCAAAGTAGTAATCTGGGTTCTATGACTGAAGACAATTGTCCATGCTGCTTTCCCACTTTTTGAGATGTACAAAAGCCATAACCTGTAAAAGCTAGCAGGATGTACAATAGGGAGACTCAAAACATGTGCAATACATTTGATAAGCCAGATATTCCTAATGGAATTTAAAATAAGGTGTGTTCGGTCTGTACAGTCACTCTTTGCTTCCAGGTCAAAGTAACTAGAATACCACAGTCAAAACCACAACCCCCTTGACTGATCTCTATCATGATTCTTCGGTGGCTCTGCTTGTCGCTGTTGTGACTAACATTTGGGTTAAGAACATGTTGGCAAGGAGTCATCTAGGACTCCAGTGAGAGCAGGAAGCATGGGCATTGCGCACAGATATGACTCAGATAAGGCACAGCATCAATTCCACCTATGAAATGAACTCACACTCTGAGCCTGCACATCCGGAATTACTTTTTAGAAAACAGATTCCAGTTTACACTCCTCCAGTTTCTACAAAAGGCAGCCAAAAGCTTCTGCTGACTGCCGAACAAACCCTGCAAATCAATGAAAGAAGCAGCCACAAGAGGAGGCTAATCTCTTCCTCCTTGCTAGAAGAAACAGATGGCCCAGAGGGAAGGCAGTATTGTAACAATCTCCAAGTTATAATCTCCTCTAGCAGTGCTTTCTTAAGAGGTAATATGACCTCTTCCAGTTCACATCCTAATATCCAACTGAAGACCTTCAGCAGTCTCCTGTAGGGAAGAGGCCTCAATACACATACGCAGGCATGTCCCACCCAGTCACAGCAGGTAACACTGCAGCTGTTCCAACAGGTGCCATCAAATTCACATACTTGCAGATCACACATTATTTTTCATCTAAAACCTCTACAGCACTAATGAACTCCAATTTTCTTAAATCACAGATTTCTTTCTGGATGTGACAAAGTTCACAAGGTGGCATTGCTCAAGATCACATTAGTTTGGAAGACATATACGCACACTAAAATTAATAGAACAGTTAGGGTTGGAAGGGACCTTTAAAGGCCATCTAGTCCAGACCCCTGCAAGGAGCAGGGACATGTCCAACCAGATCAGGTTGCTCAGAGCCCCATCCAACCTGGCCTTGAATGTTTCCAGGGATGGGGCACCCACGGCCTCTCTGGGCAACCTGTGCCAGTGCTCCACCACCCTCAGTGTAAATAAATAAAAAAAAAAAAAAAAAAATTCCCTTATCTCCAGTCTGAATCTACCTCCCTCTATTTTAAAACCATTACCCCTTGTCCTTCCACAACAGGCCCTGCTAAATATTCTCTCCCCATCTTTCCTATCAGCCCCCTTTAGGTACTGGAACACTACTCAATGACTGGTAGAGAATAGGCTCTATATTTGGCATTTCAAAGTGACAAAACAGGACCATTCAGCAGAGTCTTGAAAACAGGGCACAGCATTGCTTTAGCCAAGATGTTTCACAGAAGATGTCAGAAACTGTAATCTCTAAGCAATTAACCTCAAAAAATTTGCATGCAGTAGTGTGGTGGAATGTATCAGCTGTGCATTTACAGTGGTCCATCCCTTAAAGACTGTCCTTACACTGGGAGTATGTATCAAAGCATCCAGTTCAGTTATTAATAAAACTCAAGCCAGCTCTTTTAAAGGAATTATTTCTGAATTGTTAGATATATATATATATATATTTAAAAAGGTGATTATCAAAGATTTTACTGAGAGTAGCATACATTTTTATTTGTAGAGTGGGAAAGGATAAGGGCAAAAAGGCAAAATCTGAGGTCTGGGTAAAGAGTGTTTGCAAATTTCTAAGCAGAAAAACAAAATTACTATGGTATGATGCAACTTTTGTTTAAAGATTAATGAAAAACAGCCTAATGCATAGTTCTGCAAAATCAGGCTAGTATAAGCATACTCTCAGGCAGGGGCAAGCCTAAGGACATATCCTTGTGCTTTGCCAATTAAAAAAAAAAAAACAAAAACAAACAAACAAACAAACAACTAAGAGTAATTAAGCCTGGTATAGCAGCCACAAGTCTTAAGCTCAGATAAATACAGTACCTCAAACTTAAGGCAGCTTTTTGAAGAGTTCCAACTTTCAGCTACTTTTAGTTCTGATGTCAAATGTAAAGATTTTTCACTACGAAACTCTCCAGCCCTTCAGAATTGTCTGGCTCTGAAAGACCAATCTGGCTTTATGGGTGAGCACAACCAGGTGCAAAAGGTTTCATATCAGACTAGCAGGCTTGAAAATACACCAAATGCTAAGGATTTGAGAGAAGAATCAGGCTACTGAAAATAGCTTTATATTGATATTTCCCCATCAGTCTTTAAGAGAAGCTAGTCTGAGTCGAACCGATGAGTGGAAAAAATGTCCCTTGCTCTCTGCAGACAGGTATTTCACAACCCCCAGCACACAGAGTTTCACAAAGAATTAGAAGCCTAAGCTTTTTAAAAGTGCTAATATTATAAAAATGATTTGGTAAAGCCTTTCATTCTCAAACAGTTGGTCTCTTGACAACGTGTCTCTGCAGCTCCTAAGCACACATATAATAAAAAAACCTCATCAAGAACAGATCCCTGCAAAGGGACAGATACGTGGTTGCAAGCTGTGAAAGTTCACACTTCAGAAAAATCAAACTAACAAACTCCTGAGCCCTGTTAATTGTTTCTTAAAAAAAAAAAACAAAAAAACAACCAGCACACAACCCAAAACATAAGCTCTAAATAGCTTATCAGAGAGATTCCAAAACTTGGACTGATACATTTAACAGTAGGTTTTACTAACCTGCCGTAGATTTCTTACATAAAAGTATGTGGATTACAATTGTTTTATTTCTAAAGCATATGAAATCTACAGAAAGAATATTGAAATTGGAAGTGTGCACACGCTTTTAAAATCACAAAGAAATACTTTTGCCAATTTATTTGTCCACAGATGAACTCAGAAACCAAACTTCTATGACAGACTAGCACAGAAACACATCCACAAAGCCAAGCTAAGCTAGTGTCTTGAGGTGGCTCAACTGAAAAAAAAAAAAAAAAAAAAAAATTTAAAAAATCTACCCGGTGCTTGAAACAGTCTAACAGAAGGCAGAGCATGCATGTGAGCTGGGGAAGCACAGAGCCAAGCAATGCCCTTCCAAAACTCTACCAGGTACACGGGTTCTCCACAGCAACAGGCAGCTGGCACAAAACGTATTTTTAAAGGAGCTGTATGCCTTCAAATCCTCTCCACGTGAACAACGTGTCTTCAGGAAAACGCCAACTTAGATGCTCTTGTTTTCATGAGACAGAAGAAACCAGGAGGACAGCAACAAAGCCTGGGCGGCCTGGGTTTGTAGTTGTTTTTTTTTTCTGAGAAGAGGTGGGGAGGAAGCACGTAGAATTCCTTCAGTGTAATTTATTTGTTTTATTGTTCCTACAGCACGTTACATTAGAGTCAAGCTCACACATGAAGTGTCCTACAAGGACAGTCTCAGAACACCTAGCGCTGCTCTTGTGTCGGGAGCATGGCTGAAGGATGCTGAAGGGCCCTGAATCACATTTCCTCGGGGGGTAACAAGGGAAGCCTTCCAACACCTCTAAGGGCTTTCATTCAGTCCTTTAATGGAGGAGATGGACTAGTTACTAGAGGATCACTTCATAGATTTTTTTAATTCTGGAAGTCAAATTAAAGAACTGAGCTGACAGAAAAGTTTGGCTTTTTTTCAGAATCAACAGAAGAGATTAGATGTCCTGTAGTTTTAGGTGAGACAAATTTAAGGGAGCAGCGCACAGAAACTGCTTAGCCTCTGCTTTCTGAAATATCATCACAATGACTCAAAGCACACATCCTAGTATTATCTGCCGCTTTTTTTTTTTTTAAAAAAGTCTTTTCCAGCAGTTACTTATGCCTAACAGTACCAGGAAAGAATAGGCCTCCATTCCCAAAATATTGGAATTTGCCCTCTACTAAAGCCATGAAGAGAACTGCAGCTAAGTGACTTAACTGATAAACGTAGCCAGCTTCTGAGTTCCTTGGAGTCCCAAGTTCTACAGCGCCCAAAGAAATCAATCTTTTCTTTTCTTTTTTTTTTTTTCTTACTAGCTGTGTATAAAACATAACATTTGTTTCAAGAAGTGCTTGCCCAGAAGTCTTTTGAATACAAAACAGAGAAAGTCACTGGGGGCGTGTGGGAGGGGGACAGGAACCAGTAGAGTTCCTTGTGGTTGTTTTTTTTTTTTTAAGGAGTGCTGACCCATTAAAGCTAAAATACCCATCTCTAACTGCTTACTGTATCAATGTAAAAGAAAGGAACAAAAAAAAAAAACAAACTCAGTCTTTGGCGGTCTAGGACTCCTAATCATTAATCCTAACACAGAACAGCAGAACAATAAAAAGAGCAATTGCATTGTAAATTTATGTACCATGCACAGGTTATGGAATGTAGTGCAATAGGGCACCGTGCAGTGATAAAACTGCATTCCTTACAAAGTTAACAGCTTTAAGCTCATGATTTGTACATGTGGGCAATACTGAATGACCTTCATGCTTCCAACATTCACTAGAAGGTAAATTTATTTATAATCAGAAGTCAGCTGTTTTGTTTTGGGGGATAAACTTATAGTTGGAAGAACAAAGGTTTAAACTTTGCATTAAGCAGCAAAAGCAGAGGCCAGTACATTAGGTTTAAAAGCTGAAGACTGTACTCCCAAACCCAGAACAGATAATATTAGAATCTGACTGAACCCTGCTGGAATAGTTGTTTACTCCTTTTTATTTTTTTCGTTTGAAAGAGAGATAGATATTTTCATAGTTCAGTTCCATTATAAAACGTAAAAAACGTATAAAAAGTACCCTCTCTAGCATGTACCTTATGCAAAAACGTTCTGTTTCAACGTAAGAGATAAAATGTTCACAATGGAGAAATAAAGTTATATTGCTCTTAGTGTAATGAACTTCATACAAGACCATCCTTTTTCTAACAAAGAAAATCCACTGAGTATTCTAAACCAGCATTGCCTCTTATTCCCAGTTTTCTTACACATGACATAAATAACAGTTCAGTGAAGGTGCCTACTAAACCGGACTGCAGTACAACAGAGCAGTATCCTAGGACAGTATTATTAAAATAACCAGCAGCTGTTCATTGCACCAAAACCATCGTCAGGATACAATGAACAGTAAATTCTGGTTTTTGTTTAACAGACCAAGGCGATAAACCTCAGACTATCTAAAACTTCCAAAACAGAGTTCTGACACTGCTGAAAACAAAGTTCTAATTTAGATTTAAGGGAAGTAAAGAGACCACATTAAGCAGAACTATATCTGGATCTGCAGAGACATGAGGGAATGGGACAGGATTCATTATTTTTCCTGCACATCCAAAATCAAGACAGTTAAGAAGCATATAAAAGCATATACTTCCTGACGTTCCAAAACAAACGGCAAAGAAAATCCTATTTACAAGCATTTGAGATGCGGCAATTGGCTTCTGGTTCTCAACTTCCTATGAGTTGCAGTAAGGAATTTAATTATCACTTCCGAACCTGCAGTGCCCTGCTCTCAGGTACCTATACAAAAAACTAACTGCTAAGTAAGATGAGATGGCTAAATACTGAACACAGATTTTAGTACAAAATTGCCAGTGGAAGCATACAAGACTGAGAAAAATTCATAAAACCACACAGGTCTTTATATAAGGTTAATGGTTTGCTAGCCAAGTGCCAAGGTTCACAAAACAAAACAGGTCATTTTTTTGTTTCTTTTTAAGATCAGATTTGAACTCTGTGCATTTTTCCTTACAACACTTCACTAAAACCTCAACAGCAACCAGATGGGCTGAGGATATTTTACTTACAGGTGTTTTCAAGCACCTTATTAATAAAATAAGAGACCACAGGAAAGCCTGAATACCCAGATAGATACATACTTCAGTTTGCTGCTCCTGGGTCAGGCAGCGTGACAGCAATCTGAGCATAGTACTTGGATGACTGACACTGAAATGGGTTGAAAACAGCAGCAATCATCACAGAGGCAATAAAGAGCTCCAGCAATCACACACAGCTTGAATGAAAGAAAAATGATTAAAAATCTCTTTTAAATAATGTGGAGAAAAAAACCACTATTATGCTAAAATACACTTTCTTAAAGGCCACTTTTCACTAAAGGGATTATGTATGGTATTAACGTTATGCATATAAATAAAGCATATGGCATAAGCAAATGTTAGCATAAGATCTTGGACGCCTTTAAGAATGAAACTTTAAAGGTAAACAGATTACAAAGTGTCATAATAAAAACACTGAAGTGTCAAGGAAGGTGTGCGTGGCATTAGAAAAATAGTCACCAATTAAAAAAAAACCTGTCTCCTGAAACGAAAGACACAAAGGTATATTGAGCTAAAAGAACATAATCTTTGGAGATCTTAATATAAGCCACTGTCTTTACCAAAGTACTTCAAACAGAAAATTTCTCTGAAGCTCATCATTTACAAAGAGATCAAGGTAGAGAAATAATGGGATAAGAGGGCAGAAATACATTGGATGTTCAATGGGGATGCACTGAGGCAGTGCTTTAGGACAGCTCTCCCTCTCGCCTGGTGCACAGATGAGGGAGGCACAAGGAACACCGACAAGGTAACTCCTTTCCCCAAAATATTTCACCTAAGGTCTCCCATAAAAATAAGCAGCAAGGAATATACGAAAAAGTGCTCAAAGGGTGTTTTCTGCAATATGCAAAAAAAACTCTCAGGCAGACAAGGACGGTAAGACAAGGGGGTAAGCATGAGGAGCTGTGTGCCTCCCCTCAGCTGCACTGGAGCACAATTTCAGCTGGAGAAAAAGGGGTGCACAGGTTAGGGCAAAGCTGATTACAAAGACAAGCTTGAGACTAGGGTATGGTGTAATGCGTGCTAAAAGGTGGCAAGTGAGATCTGAGGTAAAGACTAAACGTGCAGAAAAGAGCATAAGTGGCACAAATACGTAGTCTTGGTCAGGGGTGCACAGAGGCTGCTGGAGCAGAAGACCGTGGGCTGAGGGTGCAGTGTGCTAGGTACGCGGGAGGGAGCGAGCAGGGTATTTGCCTGGGAATGCAGAGGGAAGGTGCAGGGCACAGCCCGGAGGACGGGAGGGGAGGGCAGGTGAACCGGCGCAGGAAAGGTTCAGGGCAGGTTGGGGCACAGCACGTTAGCAGCATGCTGCAACGCACGGGGAGGGCTGGGGGCAGCGGCGGCAGGCGGAGGGGTGCGCGGCCCGCGGGGAAGGGGCGGAGGGCCGGTACCTGGGCGTCTTGGCGGCGGCGCTCTCCCGGCGGTCCAGCACTCCGGGCACGCAGTTGGTGAGCTCGGTCCAGTCGGCGTGCAGCCCGCAGCTCCAGCCCGTGGAGAAGCGGGAGAAGAGCCAGGTCTCCCGGCGGTTGGGACGGTAGCAGGTGCACTTCTTCTGCCCGGGCCGGCAGTCGCAGGGCACCTCCAGCCGCACGTTTTGCACCAGGTGGCGGCCGAAGGTGGTGCCGCCGGTCTTCTGGATGTGCAGGAAGACGATCACGTCCTCGCCCTTCATGTCGAAGGCGAGCTCCCGCTCCAGCTCCCGCACGGGGAAGTAGTACTTCTTCACGTAGTGAGGGTCCGGCGTGGGGAAGAGGTCCAGCTCCTCCGAGTAGGAGCGGCCGCTGGGGGAACCCAGGCTCAGCCCCGGCCCCACGTACTGGTACAGAATGAGCATGAAGCACACCGAGACGGCCACGATCAGCAAGAACTTGCTGGTCCTCTCAACCATGGTCCTTCCCGCACGCTTCATGTGTCACCATCTCCCGGGGCTGCCAGCGCTGGGCAGACGGCGGCGGTGCCGGGGGGCGGGCGGCGGAGCCCGGCGCCTGTGCCAGCCGCCTCCCCCCGCGTCTCCCCCGGAGCGGAGCCTCCCCGGGGGCGGCGGGCCCGCTCCCCGCCTCGGCTTCCCCCGCTGTCCCCGCCCGCCCGGCCGCGGGCAGCGCCGGGAGCGGGGCAAGGGCAGCCCGCAGCGAGCCGCTTCGGAGGGGCCGCGGCAGAGCGGCGAACTTGGGAGAGAAGGGCAGGAGGGGGGCGGAGAGGGACCGAAATGCGAAACCAGCCCCCTCCCGCCCTTCCCCCCCCGCCCCGCTTCAGGAAGCCAACCCCATCCCGCCGCTGCCTCCGCCGCGGCACTCCGCCGTGCCCCAGCCCCCGCGGCACCGGCGCGGCAGTGCCCGCCCCCGCCGCCGGCTGCACAGGGGCTCGGCTCGGCCGGGAGCGAGCGCTTCCTGCCCGCGCCGCCCCGCGCCCGGCATGCACAGCGCCGCCGCCCGCGCCGCCCCGCGCCCGCCCGCGGGCACACACCGAGCGGCAGCGGCGGGCCCGCAGCGCGCTCGGCACTCGGGCTGCCTGCTCCGCCCGGAGCCTCTGCCGGCCTCGGCTCCCCGGCCCGGCCCGGAGCTGCGGCCGCCGGCCGGCAATGCTCCGCTCGCCGCCCCTCCCGCCGGCCCCCGCGGGGCGGCCGCAGAAAGCCCTCGCACTGCAGAGTCGGGTGGGCTGCGAGGCGGCTGCGGCTCCCGTCGCTTGCAGGGGCAGCCCGTATAGGGCACCCTAAAATAAGCCCCGAACAGCGAGCCCCGGCGCTCCTCGGGGGCTAGATTTATACTCCCTGTTCGAAACAACAATTATTAGCAACAAGAACATTTGCAGGGAAATAGGAGTGGGTTTTTCCACATGTATCTGCTCCCACTGCACCACCACATGGGACACGACAAGCCTTTAGTGGCAATGTCGCAACTGGGATGCAACAAGAAAACACTCTGGTCACACAGAGGAGGATGTGAGGATCCTGTGCATACCATCAGCCACATAATTTGGAAATAATAATAGTAATAAGTGAAGTTGAGGCAAAAATCCACAGAGGTGTTATTTACAGAAAACTTTTGCAGTGACATGCATTCTGCTGGTCTGTCAGGCAGCCTTCCACCCAGCAGCAGAGCTGCTGCAGAATTCCTTTGCAATACGTTAGTCTCACAAATGAAGCAAAACATTGGAAGACTCAGGACCTGCCAGGCAGGTAGCTGGCTTACAGCAGTATCCTCTGTAGGGCAGCAGTTAGCAGGGTGAGATGCTGTCGCAAGGAACAGTACAACAAGGACCTACAGAGGCTGGCTGGGGTGCTTACAGCTTCACCTCATTGCCTTACCCAAGCAGAGTTCTCTCCTGAAGGTGCAGGAAGGGTCCCACAACTCATCGGTCAGCCCAGTGCTGAAATGCAGGTGGGTCCACTGCCACAAAGTGTCCAGGCAACCCCAGAAAATCACCGTCTGGTGCCTCTCTCAGCTGCCTGCACATGGAGGATAAACACGGCCCCGTGTCAAAGAGTATGGTAAGGCTCAGTGCAATGGCTGTCATGCTGGCCCTTCATCTAGACGTGAGTTATTGTCTAAGCAGAATTAATAAAATGAACAATTGTTAATTTCTAGCAAAACATCCTTAACTGAAATATGGCATCTCCTGTAATGACTGCTATTGGTGACAGTTTTCTTAAGTTTCCAATGCTCTTTAAAATAAAAGTTATGACTAGATTTTAGCGCTCCAGCACTGAAATATTCCCTTCAGATTACACTTTTTAATCCAAACTGTGTCTTATAACAACTGTAAGGAAACACATGCAGATGAGCCATTGTTAAACACTGGGTCAAATTTATAAGGGCTTAGGAGGAAATGAGATCCCAGATTTTCATTTGAACACCATGACTGATAAATCTGCTAGATTTTGAGATGGCTGCATTACTCACAAGTTGTGGAGCCCCAGTGAGTTATGCAGTTCTTCCCAAACAAGTAACAGTAAAATGTTTATAGCACCCAAAAGCATCCTATATTGTGTTCAAACCATTTATTTTGTTTGATATTTTCCTCTTAAAAGTCTGCTTCTGATTTTCCTCTTTTCATGTAGGCTAGTAACTCCAGAAACAATGATGTCATCTTTATACACAAAGTTCAGCTACATCCAGGAGCACAGTATAACCCAATTTAAAGGTTTGAAATTTATATTACAATTTGGGAAACACAGGCATACACGGGAGGTTTACATACATGGTTGGACTATACACTGCAGCATAAAAAAAAGCAGAGCAGATTTTAGGATTGCAGTGTCTTTGCCTGTGGTTATAAAATGTATAAATATTTAGAAATTATACAGCTATGAAGAAATTACCCATTAAGTTAATTTCAGTTAAGACAGAAAATATTTTGGCCTTTTTCTTTAGTTATACAGATGGAGATACTCCAATGGATTTCATTACTGATTTATATCTGTGGTAAGCATAGTGCCTGCTAGTTTGTGAAAGAACATACTAAAATATGAGCCATGAAAGATAAGCAGACAACAGAGGAAAATACAGTTATGGATGAAAATCTGCTGTTTTCTTTACTGCCGCACCTTCCATCTAGAAGTGGGGGATGGCGAACACGCTGGAAGTGTAGAGAAAGCCCGCACCCTTTTGATCTACACCCGTCCATGCAAGAACACAACATCCTGCCTAGGAGACACGGCAAAACCAAAGCTTTGGGATCAACAGTTTTAGTTTTACTGATGTGCTGTGGAATCCTTCCCTGCTAATTCTATATACTGCTCTGAAATGCTGGTATTTCAAAGGTGCTTACAGGTAGACCCACCTAAGATGATCACTTAATCAAATACTTAAATCAATTCCTAGTTCTACTCAAGGTAAAATAGCACTGAAGACAATGATAGAGTAGTTCTTTGCAGCATATGGAGTTAAACATCAAGTACTGTACCAGTGCTAGTTTAGACCAGCATGTTCCTTAGATCAGAGAGGATCTGAGTGGAGTTAAAAATAACAAGATCTACACTTTCCCTGGCCTTTCCATTGGAAACAACAGTGGAAAGAGATGAGAAATCCATAAAGTACAAGTTGTTACTGCTGCCTCCTGTTACCTACTGTTACGGCCTGCTTATTCTCTGAGTTCACCTAGACCATGCATTTAGCCATTATCCATCTTTCCAAGTTGAATCTTCCACTCTCAGGCCACATCTTCCTAGGCTTTCCTACGTCACATCTGGGATTCATCACAGTAGGTCTAACAAGATCCAGGAGCAGAACTGTTTCCTGTGAGGCAGTGAGGATGACAATCTACAATCACCGAGTTGCCTAAAAACTAAATGTTTACGTAGAACAAAAGCATTTTAGAGAAAAAAAAAAAGTATTTTTATCTGTAGCTTGTGGGCTGGGAGAGATGCATTTCAGATTTCTGCATTCTTCTAGGCAAATGCAAACAGAAGACCTCCCTTAGCCCACTGAAAAAGTTCTTTCACCCTTTGTTGTCTACCTGATCCTTTCCATCCTAGTTTGGAAAAATAAGTTTTGCAATCCATTCCTGGCATAAATCCTACCCCCAGTTGTCTAATGGCTTAACTTGCAGTCATTCAAGTGTATACAGGGATCCGCTGTCTCTCCCCTTTTTGTACAGCTCCCAGTAAGTGGAAACTCTCATACTGCATTCTACCAAATGTCTCTTGTTCCACTACCAAGCCTCAGATAGCAATACTCCATCTCGGAATTCATAACATTTTACATCACCTTCATCTCCAGTGCAAAGGAGGTTGCATCAGCCACACAGTTAAACACCACAAGTAGTTTGGGTATCCATTTTAAAATCATACCAAAAGCTGCAGGAACTCCAATATCAACTGACTGAAGGTTATGTTGTATTTAAATCTGCATTGATGCATGCTAGGACTTTAAAAAGTGGTGGGAAAAAATAAACCACGTCTTAGGTGCTAGGAGATTAAACTTTAACATGGACTTCACAAGTTTTATTTTTTCCAATATAATTTCCTTTATTCTGTGCTTGACACTAGACAGAAGACCAGTTTTAGCAGTGGGTCACATTCTGCTCATTTATACAAACTGAAATTATTAATTATTAAAACTGAAATATCTAGTGACTTTCCACTCCAGATCTATGCCAAACTGAGCAGAACCTCTCCTAATACAAGCAAATTGAAAGATTATGTATGGCATTTTCAGAGGAACCCAGTTGATCTAGGAGTATGAGCTCCATTGATTTTCAGTGATTTTCACATGACTAAGTCACTTCAGGTACATTTGAAAGGTCTATGGTTTTTGTACATTCCCTCACACTAGCCCATATTTGTGAAGGCATTAACTTTGAATTCTCACTACAAAATAAATCAGGCAGAGGTCAGGCTTATGCTAGCTAAGTTACCTGAGCTTGATCTACATGCAACCATTTTCCTAGTCAAGAGAAACCTGGACAGCTAAGCCAGCACTCGTGATTTATTCATGGTACGACATTGCTCTGAGTGAGATACAAAGATTAGAAATCCTCTTACACATAACAAGAAATAAACACAAATTTTGCAAATGCAGTTGAAAAGTATTTTATCATTGCTTGCTGCTGGCCATTGGATGCCTAAATATTTACCTTAAGATCTAATGAAATATTCTGCTTTATATCTCACAGGGGCTATGCCTTCCCCACAGAGAAGCTGAAAGTAGTGGCTTTGGTTTGACTGGGAGTAAGCTGTCCCCTTACAAAGCCAGACTGGCTTACAGCAAGGTGCAGTACTGTGTTCACCTGGGATTTCTGAGGGCCTCTCTTTGGTTCCCAGCACGCCAGTCTGTCCCTTTCCCACTCTTTCCAAATAACTGCAAAATGCAGGCACTAAGGGACTGAGCCTTCAGACAGTTGAGTCTGCATCCACATGGTTACCCAACAGTGAGAGCAAACAGCAACGCTTAGGCTTAGCTCTTACACCTGCTGTATGATGGGATGGGTCCACTGGTTCGGGCGTAAATTACTAACACACACCTGAGCTCAAGGTTTATGGATTTGCAGTTAGAACTCAGATGAAGAGCAACATCTGAGTTCATACTGAAGTGAGGACAAACTCTGATATAGTGAGAGTACAGCTTTTTACAGAAAGCCTCCCATGAGAAATAGCAGTAGGAAATATGTAAACCACATACCACCTCTGCCACCAAAACCTCAATGAAATACTTATCTCAAAGCCTCATAAATAAATAGTAGCTTTATTAGGCAGGGGAAGTCTAAAGGCACAGAAGTTACACTAGTTTCCTATGAACTAGTATAACTTAGTTAACCAAAGTAGTAAACAAATGCTCTTTAAACATTTGCAAACCCTAAGAAATATCTCAATAAAAGCACCTTAAATAAAATTCTACTACTCATAATGAAAAAAAAGAATTTACTTTGTTTCCCAAGCATCCTGTTACCCCAAATAGGTTGAAATAAACCACTTACCTTGTTTATTCCAATCTCAATATTTTTTCCAGCTCCTTTAGGAAGAGTGGGCCTGTGATACTCTCATTTGCTTCAGTGATACGCGTGTGCGTGTACCATATACTGAGTGAATGGCGAGGAGCCACAAATGATGGGATTTAGCAGTTGACCTTTAATATCAATGCTCTACAGCAAAGTGTAGAACAGGGGTTTCTAAACTTATCTTGCTCATTTACTGCTGTTGCAGCATCAGTAGCAGTTCCCAGCCATACACATTTACACAGAGCGGCAGCACTCACAGACCATTTTCCTGTGATACTTGTACTCCTGGTTGGAAACCCATAGCAGTTTGGAAGCACTGGTGTAAAGACTCTATGCCTTCAGTACTGGTGCTGTAGGTTAGCCACACCACCACAGAGCTGTCACAGCCAGCAAGGAGATCGCTGCTCCCTGAGTACAACACGGTTCCATTTCAGGCAGGGAACCAGGCACTAAATGTGCCAAAATCTATCAGACCCTGGAAACTTAGTTCTGATTTCAGGCTCTTGGCACTACTTTTTTAGGGCCACTGGAAAGGTCTGCTCTTTGGAACTTATCAGAGACAGTCTTAGAAACCTTCACAGGAATCAAAACAGTGAAGCCACAGTGAAGCTGTCCTAAACATAAGAAAGTCTAACTTCAGCAGCTACAGAAACTGAGTTTTAGAACTACCTTCACAGACCGTGTGGTTATGATATCATCCCACTTCTTCTTCTGATGTGGATACCATGAATCTAAACATCTGTGGCTTAGAAGGTCAGCACATAAGTGGTAAGACAGAGCTAGTTACCTAATGATTGTCTTTTCTCTCTTGCAAAGGAAGATGGTTGAAGTAGATCCACCCCATGAGCCTCCACTTGCAGTTCACTGCTTCGAGATCTCCTGTGGACAGACATAAGCAAAAGTTGAACCTACCCAAGCCGCAAGTACATGTGGGTATAATAACTGCAGATGGAAGACAAAAAATGCCTGTCACAACCTGGAAACATTGGAAAGACTTTAGCTGATCTCTCAAAACATCCAAATGCCTACAAGTTTAAGCAGGGAGCTGGGACTGCAGCTGAAGCACATGTAGTTTCTAAGGAATTAACCCATCTAAGTGAGGAGTTTGTGGGTTCACAGAGAAGGCACAAGGTGCCAGCTGCTCCTTATTCAAGCTCTTTTTTTTTTTTTTTTTTTTACTTGCACTGCAACAGCTGCAAGATGATGCTGTCTGGGCTCAATAGAAAGGATAGGCCTATTTGTTGGTGGCATATTATTACCCAGTCATACACAGGGATTAAATAAACGTAAGAGAAGCTTGGGTTCTACAAGATTTCACTTCTCATCAACTCCTTCTCATGCAGCAGCTGTCCACTGTGACATGCCTGTTAGCAGGGAACAAGAGTAACCCTTTCAGCCTTGCTCTGTAAAACCCCTCAGAACACAAAGAGGACACAAACACTTGGCTTCTGGTAGGGACATTAGTGCGACGTGTATCTAGAAACAGCAAGATGGTGGTCTCATCATGTAAGGAAGTCTGTGCAGCCAGCAAAGTTTCTGCGTGTTGACTCAATCCACACCCATAACAGGTAGCTAGACAGAAAATGGTGCTGGAATAATTTCTGTGTGAACAGCTTAGTAACTTTCTGTAGTGACCTCAAGCTTAAGATTGGCTTATGGCCAGGCTTGCTGGCATGGATTTTTTGTGTCATACATATGAATCTAAATCTTATTGGAAATAAAATTTAGTTTTATTTTTACGCTCTTCAGCAAATGCTACAATGTACAAGGAAGATCCTTGTCTCTTTGCCACTGAGACTTACATAAGCATATAAATGTCCTGTTAACACACGCACTGTTTCTTAATGTTTTATACCATTGTTTCCTTGATCAAAAAACTGACAACCCAGTTTGGAAATTGCATTCTAAAGCAAACGTGTTTACAGGATTTTGACTTGAGATCTCTGTGTGATCCTCTAAGGAAAGAACTAATTAGAACAGACATTCATCCTTCCTTGCTGATGTTGCAACATAAATGGTGAACAGACAAAGGAGAGATGCTAAAGTTCATGAGAACTGAGATACATGCACAAAAGTAACTAATCACTTTCCCCTTTAAGCCCCAAATTAAGACGCTATGTAATGAAGTGATAAGCTGAAAGCTATAACATAAACTGGCTATATAGCAATCATATGCCTTGAGGTGTGCAGTGAAACTGGAAATCAGCTCTTTGGAGGCTTTTAGATAGAAGTCAACTACCTGAAAAGTGCAAGGAATTTGAGGTGTACTGCTTAACAGACTTTTTAAAAAAAGAAATTGACTGGCAAAGCCAAGCTGTGGATAATCACAGCTTCTGTCTTGTGTCCACAGGATCAGCTCTTTCATTTATGCTGCTTCTACAAGCAATGTAGCAGAAGAGCTGTAGACTTGACCAACAAAAGTCTGAATACTTTCTGAATAAATAAAAGCCACTGGTTTAAAAATTCCCTAATGTGAAAAAAGTGCATAAATAAGAAACTTCCTCCATTTCACAATATTTGGAACACTATAAAATTAGCTCAGTGGTAAAGTAAATGGGAAGAAGTTTGCATTCCAGCTGCCCCTGTGTAGTAGGAGCTGTGTGTCTGAGAACCAAGAGACCAAGGGCTTCCCCACGCTGCCGCCCACACGCCCATGCAGTGCAGGTGCCCAGCGCCGGACAGCGCGCTCGGCCGTGGCTCCAGGCACTCCCAGAGCTGTTGACGCTGCAAACAGAAGGGATTTTCCACAGTTGGTTTTATCACAGCGATTGTGATTGTCAGCATCTTATCAAAACAGTCTCTATAAAAGATACCAAGCCAACACTTGAGAGTACGAGGAAAAAGAATTTCATGATGATTGCAAGACTAAAATTAAATCCACAAGGTTTATAATTAAAGAAAAGCTATTATAAAAGGAATTGAGCATTAAACATTTTTAGGACACAGCAACAAGGAAATTGTGAGAAAAGGCTAAAATGCCATCAGGCAAACAAGTTCTTGGTTAAAATGAAAACAGTGGGGCCAATGTAGCGTACTAGGGCTGCAGGGTGAGGCTCCTTTTCTGGACTGAATTTCAAGTTTACTTTTCTGGGCTGTTCAGTCTGATGTGGCATTTCCATTCCTTTTTGAACCTTGCCATAGGGTAACTTACCAGAGAGATAAGACCAGTGATCTACCCAAACTGTACCTGATAGCGGTGATTTAAAGTTGCATCAAATAAAGGAGTGACCCGTTCCAGAGTGAATCATCAGGTAAGCCTGATGCAGGCACACAGGGGAAACAACTGTAGACCCAGCACAGTCTCTGGAATGAGTGCTTAGGCATTTCAAGTATATCAATCTCTTAATTCTTTTTTTCATTTGTACACTAAGCATCAGTGATACCTGTTGGCACAGACTTTTCTGCCTCTTCAATTTTTTATGAAGTCCTAGAAATAAGCCTAATGCATACAAATGCAGTACACTGGTATTACAGTTGGTTGGGATGAAGGACTCACAAGAACACTAAGAGGAAAAACAAAATTTAAGCCTACAAATCTATACGTGATAAAAATAGAGAATTAAACTTTAGAACACCATAAAAATGTATTATTTGATTTTAGGGGAAACACAGAAGTCCCAACTACCGTTTCACCGAGTCTCACAAGGCAGGTAAGCATAAAACTCTCTATGGTTGAAAAAAAAAAAAAAAAAACAACACCAAAACCAAAAACAGAGCTACACTGAACTTGTGCTGAGTTTTGTCCTAGAGTTGACTCCTAGACATCAACAATTTCAGTTAACTGATTCCTCCCTCTGTCACTACTATTCATCCAGCTCCATAATTCCATTTTAAAATGTTTGCTGCAATAAAAAAGAAACATTCCTGCCTCGTTCTCCATTGTCAGGAGGAAGAATGGTTACAGTCAACAACTGTCCACAACCAGACTTACTGGAGAGAATTCCACATCATTCCCTGAGAGGATGCAGTGCTACCTTATTTATTGATGCTGGATGGAAACAGGGCCAAGACTTCTTTGTCACTGACAGTAAAATGGGACCTAAGCACAACCAGGCAGTCCTGCCAATTTGTGTATGTTTTAAAGAAAAACACAGAGCATGTGTACTCTGTAGGAAGCCCAACAATCTATTTCCTGTAAAATACATATCACAGAAAAGGAAATATACTGAATGTACAGATAGCAACTTTCTGTTAATTTCACAAGTTTTAATCTCTCCCTCTGATACGGTTATTGTACAATCGTTAAAACAGTTGCAGTTTTAATATGCCTTTAATATTACTTTCCTTAATTAAAAGTATATTGATTTGTAGTGAAAGGAAATGCCACCTTCTTGTTGGGAAATTGTTATAGGAATATTCTTAATTAAAAATGCAAAGGAGTGAATTTATGAAAATATGGAAAATTGTTTTCAAGAACAATGACTATTTCAAACTTAGTTTCATGGATTTGATGAGCATTTTCCTGAAAAGACTACTGAAGCCACAGGCGAGAGATCATTTTCTTTAACACTGATTGGAACAGACACAAGTATCTGTTTCACAGAAACACAGTTGTGTTTTCTATAGGAGCTGGACAAGGTAGGGTTTTTGAGCACTTCCTAACAGTACATAAGATTCTGTTGTGGACCAAACAAACTTAAGGCAAAGCTATGCTGCCTAAGAAATGGAAGAAGTAAAATTCCTCTTTCCAGCTGGAATATGAGAGCTTTCTACATATCTGTCATTTTGGTAACCTCTTGGAAAATGGCTTTTGAGAACACTGAGATAAGAATCTCTGAACAGAAACGGGCTGTCTAATACCATTCTTACACTGGAAATAGCCTTAAATAAAAGCAGGTCACACAGGCTAGATATTGTTTAAAATAAAAGTATTATTCTTTCTAGTTTGTGCTTGGCAGTATAGTGAAATATATTACAATAGTTCCCAGTGTGGACTCTCTTCTGTAATAAAAGTGATTTATTTTGGAATAATCAGTTTACCTCAAATGCAGAATAGTTTGTTTTGGTATAGGCCCCCCCCGCCCCCCCCCGGTATTTTTCTAGAGCCATCTCCATACAGACCATACAGAGAACTATTCTGGAACTCTTACTGTGGTCATTTACTACCTATATAGACATGCTCTTAGCTTATTCAGGAATTGGAAGAGGTTATAGAAGTGCTCTGTTTTGAGCGAGAACCACTTTACAAGTGACACATCTTCTGTATAAAGGAATATAGCCTAGAGTTTGTGGCTTTGTATCCATGTTGAACTATTGCATCAGTTTGGAAAAGAGACTGACAGTTGGCTAGATATTTGCATTATGAAACATTGAAATGCAAAACAACAGGCAAAATTAGGGCTGTTGAAAAGCAAAAGCCAACTTGGGTAATCGTAATGCATTGGAGCATTTTAATTCAGAGCTTTCTCTGCTCCTGCAGCTGGCTTATCAGGTTAGCAGTGGAGTTTTTCTTGAGGAAAGAGGGTATAGGAAAGAAGGGCTTTAAACTTTGTCTATGATAGTGAAACAGAAATTAGAAAAATGTATGTTGTATTGAAGCAAAAACTGTAACAAGGCAGCACAAGTGCATTTGTCCACAACATCCCTTGGAGGAATACATGAATCTCGCTGTTAAATGCTACTACCACCTGTGAAAAGAATCTGAATGTCCTCAGCAAAGCAGAAACCAAAAAAGGCTGTGAGTACATACAAAACATACTAGAAGGAATTCCACATAATTCCTGGAGATAAATCCTGGAAAAGGTTTTGTGTTGGTTTTGCAGAAACTTGAGTAATTGTAGTTGGCACTTTACTTTTCATAGCTTCAAGGAGCAAACAATTGCCTGCTGATAAAGTCAAGCCTCTGTCTAACGTCTGTTGCCACTGAACTGGCAAGAATTCCTTTAGATAACTTCAAAAGAGTCAACAGTTCCCTATACCAAATTCTAGAAACCATATGAGAAATGGATATACATCAAAGCTGGTCAGCAGACCACTTTGGTTTGGATATACAACAAATTTTGAGCAGCAGAGAAGGAAAAGCGTGCATTGTTTTCTTACAACAGCTTTTCATAAAGGCATGAAAAAAATAGGTGAAGTCGCTTGGTGCAGTCCAGCCTTCCGTTGTCTGTATGAAGCATGCAAGGTCACAGCTGACACAGTTACCAGTAAAGTGCCAAAGTGGATGCAGTCCAGCAGCACAGTCGTGTCAGCAGCTGTAAGCCCTGGACTGACAGTGTGTGATGTCTTTTACCAGTACAACCTCTGACAAAGATACTCAGCTCTAGAAAAAGGAGTTAAAAGGGCACATATTCCAGGAACAGACCAACAACAGCAACTGGAAACCAGCAAAATGGATGTGGTCTCTTTGCTAACAATATTGTTATACCACAACAATTCCATCTTTACTGGCATTCACGTAGGCACAGTGGGAGCCTGAGTAGATGAGTGTCTCTGGCTTGACAGCAATGCTCAGAGCAGATTGTATAGCAATTGTACAGAAAACAGCTGTGGAAGGCTAGTTCTCAGCACAGGCTGGCCCAGCAGCAATCAGAGGGAGCATACATGCATATTGACCAGCAATGTTCTCTGGCGCTAGCCAGAGGAAGATGTACTATTTTCAGGTACCCCTGTACTGCTGAACTGCAAGATGCTGTGGAGGGGAAGGTCAAAATAGAAAAAGCAAAATACTCTTTCATTATCTCCCTTTTTCGGTCCCCCAAGACTATTTTCTAGAAGGGACTGTCATTCTGGAAAGCGGTCTGGTGCAAGAAACACACATAACTGACCTTTGGGAATATCTGTTACTGTGTCCGTACGCAGCTGCCTGTCTCACTGTTGCCTCAGATTTTTAAGAGATAAGAATTGAACTGTAATAACTTATAGAATGGTAAACTGGCATCAAGTTTAGCTTCCCCTATTCTGTCAGCTGTAATTAGCAATGGTTTGGGAGCTCTTCAAATAACTGAGCCTTCCTGCACCGAGGTGGAGCAGGAATCTGTGGAAAAGATAATGTGGGCAAGCTGAGAGTAGAAATTATCAGACCTTTCTCTAAGTAGGCCACCCCTCTAAAGAATTACAGCCTGGAAAGCCTAAAAAGCAGTTATTTGTCTCTAGGGAAAAATTATTTAGAAACAACTTTTGCAGCATGCTGGAGAAAAGACACAGGAAGGAAAACAAGCACCTTTCTCCCACTTCAGATAGGCTGTGGAGAGGAAGAAACAGGATCTTGGTCCTGGACACCAGCCTCTATGAAAAGAAGAACTTGTGCCTGTTCTGTTGTGCTAGTCTGCCCCCAGACCAAGATGAAACTAATTGAAGATCTGCAACACATTTCCCTTCTCACAGTACTTCCAAGGAAGATAGCTATACAGTAAACCATAAAAAAAAAAATAATCTTGCTGTAGATCCACATACTAGCAATTCTCAGCAGCAAACTTCATCACATGCTTTTTAAAAAATACAACTTGAGTAATGTGCATATAGGACCATTTTAAATGTGTTTATGTGAATGAGAGCATGCAACCACTAATACGTGATCAAAAAGCCTGCTTTCTGAAATGGGTTTAGAAAAACATTTCTTCCCGAGAACTGAAATCTATTATCAGTGGCTTGTGACCTTGGCTAAAAACTGATAATCACAGTAACAGACAGGGAACTTTCTCAAAAGTATCATATTCAGAAAAATAGTTGAACTAAAGCCATATCGCAGTCTACTGCCGTATCCTGTATGACTCCTGTTTTTGCACTGTGGTGTGTTTGATAATCACTGGACCTTGTGCTCTTAAGTTTACTAACTCAGGGTAAATTTTATGAACTTCAGGCCATGAGGCATGATCTTTACCTACAATGTTTAGTCCAAACAACTGCCTAAGTTCCAGAATTTGTGCCATCTTGCCCTAGTCCTAAACAAAGCACAAGCCCTTGCTCCCTGCACTAAAGCAGCTGTGTGGATGGAAAATGCAGACACATATATACAGACGTGGCTTAGCTTTACACACTAAAATATCCAGTTTTGACCATATTTTACTCAAATTTACTTTAGTCTTTTTACAGAGACTATAATGGGAGAGAATAAAGGGAAGGTTAGTTAGTATTTAATGTTTTCCTGCGAACAACTACCTCTAAAAAGATAAAGCTATTACTGTAGTAAAAAAAATGTAAGAGAATGCAGTCCACTCAGATTTGAACTCATCCCATCTTTTGAGTTGGCAACTAATGTAACTCACTGAAGAAAGAGACGTAGAAGATTCTCGGGGGTCACTTGAAGAGAAGAATTAACTCCAGTGAAAACACTTATATCTGTGCCAAAGCCTAAACTGAACACATATGAAATTTAGGCTATAACAGGATAGATCAGAGTTCTATAAATTGCCCTGATCCTCTGATCTTTATAGTATTGTGAACTAAACAGGGGCAAATGCGCTGGGATCTGGCATTCTTGAAGAAATATTTATTTTCTCTTTGTCTAATTGAGATGCAGCAAGCTTGTTTCCCCTTTCAGCTCTCAGTATTATCATACTAACCATCTTTTTTCCTGAAAAAGAAAATGAAGCTATCTGAAATTAACAGATCTGTGTGAATACAGACACCACCCCGCCCATGTTTATGTTAAGCAGCTTGGCAATGATACAGTTTCAACAAATTTATTTGTTATTTTTCTTGCTTTATAAGTAGTAATGCTTCACTCCTTAAAGCCTCATAATCGTTTGATCTTGTTCTAAATTCTCTTCAACTCTACCTCTTAAAAGAACAGAGTTCTCTTGTTATCTGGACTTTCGTATCACTACTTATTTTTAACAGTGCATCCTGCTGATATATTAAGCTGAGATCAGGAACCAGTTAATTTTCTTTCTGAATATTCCTAGCATTTTCTTAGCAGCTCATCTGACTTTAGACACTGGTCTGAGTCACTGATATTAAGTTTTTATATGTTGCTTATTTTTAATGTGTTTTGTATTTCATGAAAATTATAAGCCTTCCTGCCACAGACTTCAAATAAAGAAGTCATGCTGATATTACAAATAAATGCATTTAATTGTTTCAAAATATTATGTATTGTTAGGAAAGCTGAACACTTAAGTTATGGTGCCATGGACTCATCACATTGGATCTTCGAGCCCTTAAAGTTTTCTCAGTTGCTATAGATTGTGTCACTAGCCTCTTCCTTAAACTCTGTTGAGCATCCTTGGCACAACTCTTTGTTACCTTCCCAGAAGTAGGACCCTGCTGCCTAGATGGTACGCTGGTACTCTCAAGTAGCTTAAGAACTCCATTTCCCAGGGCTCTAACCCAGTGAGCACTTAGGGTTTTCTGTCAACCTCTTCGGGAACATATGGCCAGCGAAGCAAAAGGGCACTCGAGAGAGCTCCAAAATACCACCACATTCACTTATCTAAATCTGCATACCTAACCTTGTCACTAGTTGCTTGCATTCATTTACACACAGCTGCTTCCTTCCTGCTCTTCAGTATTCCTTGATTTGAAGAATCAGACCCTGCTGAAAGCGAGCATTACATTTCCTCTCAATAATGGAAACTCATCCTTTTCCCTGTGCCAGCAGTTTTTTCAAACTTTTGCTAACCAAACAGTACTTCTTCACCATGAACACATAACTCTTACAGCCCTCCCCTCTGCACAGACTTGCTGTATCTGTGATTCTTTTGATTCCAGTGCTTTGTCATTGCAATACCCAGATAACATTCCAGCCTTGCTTGGATATTGTCGATTTACCAAACTCCATCCTCCGTGTTGCATTCCTTCTGTTCTCGCATCTGACTGCTTTAGTTCAGCCTCAGTCATTCTCTGCTCACTTTGAAACCGAGTAAGTTTGAGGCTGCCCTTTTAGCAGTGTTTTGATGAATGGAACATGACTTGCATTTCACACTTAATGCAATTTAGGAGGCAGCAGTTAGAGATACTAGAAAACTTGGCAATAAAATACCAATTAGCTGTGACTTAACACAGTGTTTGAAATACCCAATACTCTCCTACTATTCCCTATTATTGAATTGTATCCGTTCAGTCCCATTATGCCCTCTTGATAAAGAGATTACGTAGTCCTTTCCTTGCCTGTCTGCTCCGTGGTACTCAGTTGGATTTTACGGGATCTTCTTTGCTCCACACTGCTGTAACCAGCTGCTCTGATACCAAACCCAGCTCATTTAAGGCAAACTGTGATACATGTATACTGTAGGTATACTGTAGTACAACAGCTATGAATGAAGCTGGGGCATATCTATTGATGAAAGCAAGTTGCAACAAGGGAAATTCCAATTGGATATTATAAAAATTTGAAAAGAGAGTGTGGTGAAATACAGGAACAGGCTGGTGGCTGTGGAATCTCCATCCATGGAGATACACAAAACTTGACTGGACTGACCCTGAACAAACAGATCTAACTTGGACATTGGCCTTGCTTTGGGCAGGAGACTGAACTGGATGACCTCCAGAGATCCCCTTCCAGCCTAAATTCCATGATTCTATTGTTAAAATAGTGTAAACTCACCATGAAGACAGTTATATGGTTTTCTTTGCTCTTTGCCTTTTAGAAGTGTTTTCAACTAAAATATATCAGAGTAGGAGAGATTTAGTGCCTCTAAGTAGACATTTAGTTTAGGCACGCTGCATCCACCTCTGGAGTTTCTATTTTGACTATATCATAAACTTAGGTATCTGAACATAGATGCTGCCAACTGCTGCTGAGATATATCAACAGCCTAAAGCAGATAGGAAAAACAATCCACCTTTCTCCCATACTAAACAGTCATATTTCAGACTACATCTATCACACCATCAATTAAAATTGTACCTGACATTACAACAGCCTGAAGTACTCCTATAGCCTAAGCCCCCTCACATGGAATATGGAAAAGGCCCTTCAGGAGTCACAAGATACTTAAGGCATGGCCATGATGTTCCTAAGTAGTAAGCAAAACAAAATCCTTGTTTTTCCTTTTTATTACATTTCTGCAGATAAAACAGTCAATGCAAAGCAACATACTCTTTGGCTGTAGTGCCCCAGTTCTGTGGGCTGCCTCTGTCCCTAAAGAGTAGTTCACACAACACTGACACACTTCTCTTAGTAAATCCACACTCATTTCATTTGTTGTAATTCCCTTCCATTCTTCTCCTCCACTAACTCACCCTATTCCTCAAACTGCTGTTAAATAAGTTTTGTATCAATCTTCCCCACTTAGTGGTACCATAATAGTACCATTAAGAGGTGAAGCCTTAGAGCAGTACTGCCGTGCACTATACAACAGATGGATACCTAGGGATAGGTAATGGCACAGTGTTTTTGCGGGCTTCCTCAAAAAAAAGCACAAAGCAAGTGCTAGTTGCACACTCTAACTGAGGAACCAAGGCACAGAGATGTGCTCCTCCCAGTAAGGACACCCTGCTGTTATCCCATTTTTGGTTCCTTCCCACCACCAATGCCTTTTTCCTGTCTCCTATTCCCAAAAGACACTCCTGCTGAAAAACAAAAATCACAACACAGAACCTTTTCTTTTGAGGCAGAAACCTCTCCTTCATACCTGGCACAGCCTTTAATATTAAAGATTGCTGTCATAAAGGCGGCGGTAAAATTCTTCATTCATGGGAGTTTTGTTGATTTTATGGCAGTTTTAAAAGCATAGAATTTCCTTATGCTTAAGCCATGGTGTGCATGCAAGGTTTCTTCCTCACCCTCACCCCTGCCTCACAAGTTTTTTTTTCGTTTAAATCAAAGGCTTTTTTGTACATATAAGCCAGAGCTCTGGGAAGTGTTTTACATAGGCATAAATACTTAATTGGGCTCCAGTGCCAAGCTAACTGTTTGGCAACAGTTGGCATGTTTGCCTAATTTGGACCAGCTCACAGCACCATGGTTTGTTTGTTATGCTGCATTTTAGCAGTTGGGATTTGGAGTTATCCTACTGAGTACTAATAGTGGAAGACAATTTTAAAAAGTGGATCCGAAAGTTTGGTGGAAGACAAGAAACAAGGCCAGTATAGCATTCTTTACATGTGAATAGTTTGCTGTGGTGCAGGGAAAAATATACTACTTTTATCATGATCATTTAAGGAATTTTGAATAAGAGTGCCTGGAAGTTTTAGAAATTGTCCTTCCTAATACACGGAAAACCCTTCAGTTAAGAAGGAAACGCTTTTGACTTGCATCTGGATCTTTGTAACAAGGGGACAGTTTAAAAGCTAGGTTACCTTTTAATTTATCAGAGTTTACACTGGATCGTGGCTTTGTGAATCTCTTTAGAAAACAGTCTCTATCCCTGGGCTAAGTGCCCTTATTCAAACACACTACAATTTATCAAAGCTCACTTCTTAGTTGCAATTATTACATACTTACTCCTACTAATTTATGAAGAATAATCCACCTGTTTGTCCCCTAAAATGACCACGTTCTTGCCGGAGAAGGAAAGAAAACACTGAAATGAGTGAAAGTCACAACACAGGTGTCAGTGGAGAGTCAGATTTTAGTAGATACAGTTCTGGACGATTCCTTCCTCCCTGATCATGCTCAAACCACTCTCAATTCCTTGTACTGACCTGGCAATGATTTGTGCAGTTTCTAACACCGAAGTATTTGACTTCGCAACCTTTACTAATATTTTAATTGAGCATGTGCATAGCACCACAGAAGATATCTTATTGACCAATTACATGATGCAACCAAACATCCGCTACCCAGAAATTTTTGAAATAATATCCAGTGACCTCAGTGCAAAAAGTTTGTGGTGTGCTCTTTCAAAAGCTCCAAATTAACTTTCCTTTTATTCTACTTTTCATGAGAATTAGAGTGCACCTCTTTGCTTAGGAAGCTGCAGAAGCTATGAAGATGGATATGTGACTCAATGTCTTGAAGCATTATGCAAAGGCTTCATACAATGTTTGTCAATAAGAAAACGACTCTCAAAACATCCTGCACAACTAATGTGTATGTTTATATTAGCATTAAAGAGTGGTCTGGCAAGTGATTTATTTCTGATACACAGTCCACTTATCCTTGTCTGGCCATCATTCAGACTGCCACAATCTGGTCCCTAGGTGAGCTCCTGGCTAAATTACTGAGGACCTTTGGCAACCCTGGGTCCTGGAGGGCCCTAGCACACCATGGTTTGTTGGTCATGCCCCAGGTTTTGCTGCCTGAAGAGTAAACAAGTGTAGACTCAAAGGTCTAGGCAAAAAAAATTAACTAAATTACTCAGTGGCTGAGTAATTCATGCAGTTGTCCACAACTGTTAGCCTCCTCTTCTGAATATCTTCCATGGGTTTGTGGGCTTCATGGCCCAGGTCCTGATTAGCAGGATTATTAGGAAAACTTTGGAGGATCTGGATATTTTAATACACCATGAATCCTAAAGAAATACAAATGAAATATATCAATACTATGAATATTAGTATTTTGAGTTTGGACATATTATTGAAGATGTAAATACTATTAAAAACATAATATTGTCAAAGATTTAAAAGTGCTTTTCTTTAAAGCAGATTTATTTAAGATTTTAGTTTACTTCAAAACCATGTCATAAGCATAATCAAGAAGAAATTTTATCACAATTATTGAGGTAGGTGAGGTACTGTCAGTATATAGTAAAACATCCTCACAGGATTGTGACAACCTGGCAATCATGAAATTGAAGATTCAGCTTTGTTAATATAGTGAGATTAGAAAGGTTGTAACACTACAAGCTGGCATTATTTTCGTATTTGGCATCAGGAAAGATTGCCTCCATAGCACATTTGCCTAGCTGAATATTGATTTGGGTTCTCTGATTTCAAACAGAACCTAAACTGGTTAGAAAACAATTAGGAGTAAATCTATATGAAAGGGTTTCTTTTTTCTTCTTGGCCAGTTAACTTGATGTGGCATGAATTTGACTGTGACTTTGTCACTGACTTGCAAAAGCAAGCAACAAGACCATAAGTTATCATTGCTGCTTCAACTATGAACTATGAAAATAAAAGTCTTTATTCTTTCTATTTCTCAAGCATCTAAACCTCTGCCATCTTTAATTGCCTCACAAAGGAATAAGAAAAACCTAGGTATGGCTTCTTAAGAAAATACTCCCTCATTACATCTGACCTTTGCACAGTCTTGCTGTACTGCTTAATGCAGGCTCTGTTTGTCCCTTTAATTGGTCACTTTAATCCTAACGTAACAGTCTAATGGAAAAGTTGCTGTGGATTCTCAATAACTGCGTGATCTGAAAAACAGTCAATAATGATGAAGACTAAAAAAAGATTTGCTTTTAAATTTTATCACCAGGAACTAATGCTTAGTGTTATTTCACTCACAGTTTGTACATACTCCTATGCTACATGAACAATTTCTCTGGACAAATAACACTTGTTTTTTGTTCTGTGAACAGGAAAACTAACAAAGCCTGGGTTTGTACAGATTCGTACACTATGTTCCTGAATCCACCCCCTGCTCCATGTAACTCCCATGTTTCTACCATGCTCCCAATGCTAACTGCCTCCCTCACATCCTTTATCTGCTGTTATACAACATTCAAGCTATACCAGGGATGACTCATCATCTCTAACCACTACACATATCAGAATAGATAGAGTATGTGTGCGTACATCTATATATAACCATATATATAAGAATATTTAATATTCTGTTCAAGAATCTGCATATAGCAGAACGGTAGAATTCAACCTACCTAGCTTTCTTGCAGAAGTCGGTAGCTTGTCTCTTTCCTATGTACAGCTAAAAATTTTTGACAAAACTTGTAGGAACGTCATGTCTTAAAAGCTCATCTATAAAAGTTAATTGAAATTGCAAGGAAGGCAAGAACAGAAGAAAAATGAAACAGCCTAATGTTAAAAAACATGGCATAGATACATATGTAACACAGCTGGTTTATTCTGCTGTTATGGCTCAAAACAGACACAACCCCAGACAAACTAGTCTGTTACAAGATGATATTGCAGCTGCTACTTATCACTAGGCCATAAATACTACGTGCCATCACCTAGATATTTGCACCAATATTTCCTTTAACTTGAAGAATTGCTACAATTGAGATAAGGAGAAGCAACTGAACCCTTAGGTTGCTACGTAAAGGAGTTATTAGCAGCTAGCTCTCAATTCCTTTCCTTACTTTATTAGTCAGTATTTAGACATTATTTTCAGAAGTGTCTTGCAAGGAGGGCTCGATGGTTCTCATGATGTCAAGGATTAAAGGTTAACTTCAGACGGCCAATAAGATACATGATTCTCTCTCTCTAGTTCAGAAGAATTTTAAAAAATTTTAAAAAATATTTATTTGGCATGCTAGGAGGACTCTTCTTCAGGAGACACGAGAATCTAAAGATCTTAAAGAGCCCGCTACTTTGTAACTTGATTACAGGAGAAAAAACTCCATTTTATACCTTATGGATTTAAAATTTAAGTACCTGTTTCATCAACTCTCTGCCTGTCATGAATCAGCTTTTTACCCTGTATTTTCTCCATAAGGTGATAACAACTTTCAGATGTTATGAAAAGCTGGTAGTTTTTGCATAGCTAACACTTTAAACTGGTTCCCTCAAGAAGCTGGACTCATACTCAGCTGCAGTAAACCAGGATATGGCCTCCACATGTCACACGTTCGCCTATGCAATGAAGAAAGAGGTCTTTCAGGTTTCACATTTGGCAATATAAGTATTTTTCAACTAAAAATGCTTTATAACTACTATTTTGTTAGAGCTTTATGTACCACTGATGTTTATGCTGTGATAAAAGACCTTTCTTCCTATTAGACTGAAGAAACATTTGTTGCATGGGAAGCTTAGATTTTGTCCTCAGTTTTTTCTTTACTCTTATATTCCTAGGTTTTGTAAGTGATACAAAGTACATACCTGTCACTTAGCAACCTTGAGCAATTCTCAAGACAAAGCATTAGCTTGTGATTATAGACAAGGGTCCTTATTCCCTTTATCCCTTTTGACCGGCATTTATTCATTCTGCCTCCATGTAATGTATCTGTAAAGCTAACGATTTAGGCTTTCTAGATAATTTCTCTATATTTGCCACTGTTTTCTTTTTTTCCTTTTAATTTTGATTTTCTAAAAAAAAAACCAAACAAAACAAAACATCTCCAAACCACTTTCTGGATCACTACCAAGAGTCACTCGCAGAACAAAGTTTAGTCACACTGCAACTAATTTTCTTTATCGCTGCTTTTTTTTTATGTAGAAGAAAAGTAAGACAGCATTGAATTCAAAATATACTTAAGGGTGTTTTGAGATGAGAGGCTAAGATTTCTTGAAGTTGCAGTACTCCAAGCCACTACTGGAAAATATCCTTTGGATCAGTGCTTCTTCAATTCTTGCATGACATGCAGCCCAGAAAAAAAGGGAAAGAACATGGTCAAGAAAAAGCAGCATTCCTGGCTGTTGTGAATTACTTAGGATGGTAGCTCACAGAAAATAAGGGAGAGAGAAGGAGCACAGTGGGAAAAAGGAGAGACAGGAAACATTAACAGTTTGCGATTTAGGTGGATTAGACCATTACCTTGCAGATTTTCCACTCATCACAGAGAAAAATGGAACTATTTTGACTGAAAGAAAACACTGTCACAGAATGAATTACTACTTAAGGACAATGGTAGTACTACAATGTGTGTTCCATAAATAAAGTATTCTCCAATTAAACAAAGACATTTCATTCCTCTTCCCACCAAACACAGAAGAGAAAGCAGACAAAAAATTTGCTTGTCCTCTTCTAACCTACACCTAGATATGTGTATCTGAAACCCAAGACTCTAATCAACATAATACAATCATGAAGTGCTGACACACAACACAGGCATAAAAACTTCTCTTGGCCTTTTAGGCTGTCCAAAATTTAAAGGCAACAGATGACACATTCCTTCCTTTGTAACTAATAACAGCTTGCTTGAATGATTTAAAACCTGTGTGGAAGTATTCTTCCTCTGTCACAGAGTTTGTCCCTCAGCTGCAAGGCAAATGCTCTATTTAAATAGGTGGTGACTGTGAATATTTAGACATAAAAGCATAGGAGCAAAAGAGAAGAATCCCACTATCTTAACTGTTATTTCTATAAGGGGAGCTCAGGCAGACAGACACCATTTCTCAAACTCAGATAATTATGGTGCAGGTCCTGCCGCATTATAGTGGGGGTCGAGTGCTCTTTCAGAACTTATTTTTTGCAAAAATGTCACTGAAATGGCAAAAGGCAAAACAGAATAAAAACACTTCTGGAATATTTTTTAAATGCTAGCTAGATGAAAACTCAAGCTTTAATTATTTCTAAGCTTAAATATTTTTCCCTTTTGGCTCACCTCTCAGAAGAGTGTCATATATATTTGGGATATATCCTTGGTCATACCATGCCCATCTCATCCTGGTTTCCAGAATGTAAGAGATGGTGTTTGTCAAAAGGATTTTAACCAGAACAGAAAATGTAACCTGAGGTGAACACATCAAACATGCTAAGTTTGCTGCTGTATACCTTCAGCCACTTCTAGAGAGGTTTGAGAGGCTTAACAGTAACTGACCTCTGCAGTGAAGACTTAATTGAACATATGGAACTTGTGAGGCTCTGATGTATTAGTGTAAGAGCACATCATCAGTATTAAACATTTTGTTAGATTTCCAGGTTGAAACAAGAATAGCATTACTTCTTTGGATATTTATTGGAGATATAAGAGCAACAGCAGAATTCTGAAGTGGTAATATTTTTGTGAGCATGTGAAGAAAGAACGGGAGGCATAAGTTTCAATAACTGATGTCCCTGCTTTCAAGTGTTTCAAGTGTGTGAGATGTGTCCTGCAATTATGCTAAATTTAGCTTGCTGCTTAAGTTTTATTTACTAACAATCCTTTGAGATAAATTCAAATGTGAGCCATTTACAAGAAACTTCTCAATATATCTGGAAGTAGGGCTCATTTTGGTTTATCTACATCTCCTTTCACTTTGTGAACATTCAAGTAAGTCTTGACTGCTGATTGTTAATCTATACTACATGTTCAAATTCCATGTCAGTAGCAGAGAAATATACAACTCCTTTAAGGAAAAATAAATTAACAACAAAACTCAAATAGAAAACAGAGCAGCTAGTGGAAATAGAACTTAAAGTCATTATCTCAGATCTTCACAAGGACAGTATACCGTAGAACTACAGATGCCAAGGAATTCCTAGATTATGTTTGCAACTTTGCTTATGTTATTCTTTGGAAAATGCCTTTGGTTTGCCAAAGGGTTCAGTTGTATGAGATGTGGTATGTGCTATACCTCAAAGGGCTGCTATAAGGTACTAGATTGCACATATTAGATAAACATAGAATAAATGATCTTTGCCTAGTTCTGCAGCCTTGAACCTCCAGTGACAGCCTCTACGGAGTACTTGCTTTCTCGCAGGGAAGATCTGGGCTTTTAAGCTCTTCAGTGTATTTTCATCCATGAGATTGTCTCACTGCTGAGTTTTGAGGCTTTCTGGGGTAGGCATAACACAGAACTGCAGACTACATTGCATATCTACTTCTGTCCTAATACTGGGATTACCTTCCATAGCTGAATGCAGAATACCGACATTAAGCATTTAGTCCCCTTCTCTCTCTCCTGCCAAAGCACATAGCTTCTTTGATGGCAATTCTGTACACCTGCCTGACCCCTACAGGCACATGGAAGAAGCATTTCTGAATGGGATTTAGCATTAAGAGACGAATAGCATTGTGTGTGCAGAGCAGTGAAAATTGGCAGCAGGCAATGTCTGAGAAGCCAAGAAAAATGTTTCATAGCTACCCATTCTTCTCCTCCTCCTTATCTTAAAGACTTTCAGGGACTTGGCATGCTCTGCAGTGTAAGTGATTAGCTAAAAGTCCCAAATCCAGCAACAGAGAAGTAAAATATTCAAATTGCTTACATGCTCTTTCATCACTCAAATAGCTCTTGTATTTGCTGTAGAATCAGAGTGGTGCTCGCCAAATCATACCACTCAATTAGCTGACCATACGTGACAATACGTTTGAAACGCTCTACTGACTGCCAGACTGTGTAGCTTATGTGGTCTCTTTACACTGATTTCTGCAACTATTCTCTCAGTATCTAAGTAGAGGTGGAAGTTAATGAACTGTTCAGGCCTTTCAGAATTGTAGCATAGTTTAATAAAACTAGAATAAATCTGCTTACCTAGAGAATACCTACTCTGTGTAGTCTGAAAATCTTGAGGGCAAACAGCTGTGGGCAACAGCAAAGTGCTGAAGAGCCTGATAAAGCTTACAGGAACTGGTATTGATATTTTGGTACGATGCTCTCCCTTCTCTTTGTTCAGTAGTGGGCCTGTGCTGCATCCCTGCTATGAAGCACTGTGACCATTTGTGGTTATTGAAATTACCATAAGGTAACCAAAAGATGCTATAATGTCATAAGCAAATTCTAGCTCAGGGAGATGCACTTGGCACTCTTCCATTTTCCTTCCCACACCTCAAGGTATCCACATTCCTTTGCCTGTTCCATGACACACTGCTGTGTGGTACAGCTGACTACTCCATCCCCAGACAGCTTTTTTAAGACTCACTTTCCCCAAGTGACCTTGTGAGGGTCCACACAATGTTTGCCATCTGTGCTCTGAGCCAAAGATCAAAGGTAGGTATTTCATTTGTATTGCACAGAAACTAATTCTGCTTACTTACAAAGAAGCAAGCTATAAAGAATCACTGGACTGACTTAATGCTGCCACACAGACATGCCCATCAGTACTGTCAGTTATTGTCTTGAGAGGGAAGAGTCCACATTTATCACACTCTTCCAACATTGTCTTTGCTTTTTAAATTTCTGTTCTCAGAAACTCTTCGCTACCCTCATCTTAGCTGAGAAACATGGGACAACTGAGCTATGACATTTTAGAAAAGGTCTAAAAATTTTATCTTCCTTGTCCTTCATGCTGTTGACCACTCAGACGAGTACTTGTTGGTCATGCTGTACGGAGTGAGTGATGGGGCCCGCGAGCTGAAGCAGGAATACTGCCTGAAGCATCTGAACAGCCTGGAGGCTTGTTCATACATTTCCTTCTTGGTTGAAGGCAGAATTCTGCTTTTGGATGGCTTTGACATGTCTCTGATATTTACAAATCACTCCGTGCAGATTGGTTTCTGGCTGATCTACTGCACCTAGTCCAATGCGATATGCTATTTAAATGTACGACCTTGAGCTGAAAGGAATATCTGCCCTCTCCGCACCAAGAGAGCAGTGCGACTGGGAAACATACACAAAGGGAACTGCTCTTTATCTTGAGAAAATACACACACACACAACACCACCTCAGCACAATTCACAGGCATCTCTGCTTCTACTGAATCTAAAGTCGGGAGTGAAGGCACCTGGGGCATTTGGGGAGCCTACTCTACCAGCTCCTCCCAGTGGTGAAAAGGAAGTAGAGCACAACAAAACTTGCTTTTAACGTCTACATTTTGCTCTGAGAAGAAAGTAATCAACTCTACTCTCCACAAGCTTTTCTGGACAGTATCTCAAACACTTGAGCTGCCCCTGCACCTGACGCTTCTGGCTGTAGCCTCAGACTAGCAAACGAGATGCTCAAGACAGAGACCTGTAAAACCTCAAATATGCATGTGTATTCCACCACAACTTGTCAAATCTCATTCAGCACAGTCACATGCAGCTCACTGTGGTGGTCTCTTTCCTCAGCCTGTGATACTACACACTGAATAGGACCAGCCAGTCTGATCTCTCACCTACTGCATGATCTTTGCAGTATCTTGAAAGAGGAGGGAAATGAAAATACTACAACACTCTTGGATGTTGTCCTGCCCAAGGAATATCAAATTGGAAGAGGGAATGCTGGAAGGTACCTTCTGCACTTGCAATATAGCCCTTCCATTTTCAAATTACTGATAGCACACGACAGGTCCCTCCACCATGGCAATTAATATATTTGAGAGGTCTGCTGACAGAAAATCCTTCTATTGCAGGCAGAATCTTTGCAGCCAGCAAATTTAGCAGCAAGGAAGTGACTGCACTGGGCCCCCTACACATTTTTCCTATGCAAAATCACCCTTTCCATCTCTACAAAGAGTAGTTTTTCTGCCAGCCATTCAGCCTCATGCTGCTGCAATGCAAAAGTGAAACTACTACTGAACGGAAGAGGTAGGTGATTTATGAGAGGTTTTTCTATGAAAAAACAATAATCCAATTAAAAAGACCAGTGATGGATGTGTGGTTAAAGGTATTCCCAAACTTAGCATCCTTTGACTTCTCTTGGCTACCACATTTGGCAGCTAAACAACAAAAACAAACCCTTCATCCAGGCTAATGGCTCTAGCGGTCAAAAGCTAAAGAGCATCCACCACCACCTCCTCCGTGGGACTGTAACTCCCAGCACAGACCACGACAAGGTGCTCAGCCCAGCCCCACTCACTGCCTTGCAATCACAGATCTGAAGGGGACCTTGCATAGGGGAATGTTGCAGTTAGCAATAAAAAAACCTCTTGGAGATTATGGCTCTTAGCGTATTTCAGAGTAAATTTAGAAATTGCTGTAATTTGAAACCCCTGGCAGCCTTATCTGCAGTACAAACAACATGAGAGCACCATCCACTTTTGCCTTGACCTCTCTGTAGCCCAGCATCTGAATTTGTTAGGAATTGATGCTGATACCATCCAGTTCTCATAGAAGTGACCTTAGAGTGGAGTTATAAGTTTATGAGAGGGAGAATTTTTTTTCTTTACAGTAATTTGAAAAGATTCCTATTAATGCAACACACCATGCTTGTAAATGTCATATGCCACCTCTCCTTATGAGGAGAGGGAAGAAATGCATTAGCAGTAAATCCATATGACAGCACATATAGCGAGGGCCAGCCAGGTCTTCATACCTGGTACAATAATGTCTGTGCAGTCAGGGGAAACTGAACTACTTCATATTTCCTTCTTCCTTTCCTCTTGGGGAAATGACCAAGATGAATTATTTCCTACGCATGTTAGCGTAGCTTTGCTGAAACTACTGGTGTTGCACCACCTCAAAGAAGCGATCTCTTTGGTTTAGAAATGCTTTCTTCAACATTTCACTAAGGATGGTGGGGCCTGCACCCAGCCTTCTTATTGCTTCATTAAGACCAGATAGAGAAAGAAAATAAAAAGGGAAAAGGTGAGGTAAGCAAGAAGGAGACAGAAGGGTGTCTTTACTATGATGCTGTATTCACGATAAATAGATTCTCTTTAACAAATTTGACTTGTAGTTCTGCATTATCTCTTCCTCCACCTGCATGGCTCTCTGTACCACCTACATGAATCTAAACTTGTAATCTAAGCAAAGCTGGGGACAGGTATTCCCACCAAATGCCTTCAAAATGGAAAAGGGAGGTTGTAGCACTGGCAAATAGTGGCAGACAGAACACAGGTTGTGTGAAGGCTCTCTGTTCTCGCTCACTGAGAGCAAGATCTTCTCAGCCCTTGCTGTTTCTGACACATTGCCATAAGTTCTGCTGGTATTGTGCACTTTAGCACTGTACTCAGCAGAGAAATAAGCAGGTCTTTCACGCCATCACAGGAGTATGCTGAATTTCCATGAGGATGTGGGCAAAATGCATTCCAAACCAAGTATTTAAGAATCTGGAAAAGACTGAGGTCTGTAAAATACCCAGAGAAACATCCTGTTCCATTTACCACACTAGAGCGAGATTTCCCAGCAAGTCTGGAGAGCTCTTCTGAGGGAGATACTGTATCTGGTGTGGAGCAGGGGATACTGGAAATCTTGTGAGAGTAAAGCAAAACAAACACTGCATTTACAACAGCTTCACAAAACATCAGAGACACTGCATGTTGGATGTAGAGAGATGACACCACCACAGTGGAACCAGTAAGGTGGAGAAGATTTTTTTTGTTCTTTCCTATACCTTTATTTATCTCTTCCTTCCTGTTTTTCTATATAGCCAGGGTTCATAATCTTGCTTGGCGTTTCTGCATTTACCCCTGCCTCAGTATGGGAGTAGTTTCCTGCAACCTTACTTCTTGAGAGAAGGGAGGCACCAAGTCACCATCAACATTTCATCAAACATTAATTTAACAGAATGGAGAAAAAGAGAGGGACTTTGAGCTATGCTGCTCCAAAAGGACCAGTTTTTAATGATCTCTTTTCTTTGTTAAAGACTGGAAACAGTAACAGTCTGTGGAAGAAAAATCAGGTGTTCTTTGATTTCTTTCTCTAGCAATGCAGCCTGCCACTGCTTATGCCTCAGTTTCCCTCTAACTCAGTTCAGGCTCCAAGCCATTCTATGCTGAGCTGACTAAATTCTCCACTGAGGTAACAGACCTTTTAGCATTTTAAGAAGATGGTACTAAAGGCTCAAATTAAAGACTTAGACATGTATCTTCTGCCCATACTGGGTTCTGGCCTTGGCAGCCACTTTCACCCTCGCTGGAATTACGAAGTGTCAAAAAAGGAGATGGAACCCTGTTGCCAGCAAGGCTAAAGTAGCTGCTGGCCATCAAACCAGTCAGTCTTTTTCTGGCAGCTTTCTGGAGGGAGGAGGGAAAGCTTTGGGAAAAGCAGGATTGCCCTAAGTCCTGCCCAGCTTGCTGTTCTCCCCCAGTCAGAGCTGAATGGCTTTGCTGCCCTAGTTACCTCCCAGGTGAGGAAAGCTCTCCCATCCTAGGGACTATCAAGCACTCTTCCCAAAAGGTAGCTACAGCCTCAGCTGCTACACTAACCCTTTCATGCCTGTGCTCTAATGCAAAATACAGCAAGTTTAACTGGTATTCAAACAAGAGTAGCATTACCAGATTAAACCTCTGTTAAAGTCAGGAAAAGAGAAAAACACAGATTCATAAAAGGATGCCGATCTGAAGGCAAGGCACTCTCAGGGTAACAAAAGAAAAAGAAACACAGGTGCCAGCTTGGACAGGTAGAACCAGGAGTGCAGCACAACTGTGCTTCTTGCTAGGGTAAGGCAAATTGGGCAGAAACTTTTTTTTTTTAGCAAGGTGGCAATTTACCTTTAATAATTTGTGTAATGCCTTCTGGTAAAATGGAAATATGCTGACTGAATGTTTGTGACCAACTTGAAGTGCACTTCTCATGCTAAGAGTAAGCAGATGCAGTAGGGGATGAAAACTGCAGAAAACACTTCACTGAAATCAGGTGGCACAATGCCTCCTGGTAAAACTCTACTTGCTTCCAGTAAAGAGTGGCTGAACACATGTTGGAGGAAGCTTTTTTTTTGGCAAGACAATGAAAGTACACTTCTAACTGTGCCCATTTTATACTTCACACCAGAGTATTTCCTGAGGGTCTTGCCACCTTTTCCTTTAACTTCTGCAGTCAATAAATCATAACGAATCTCATTTCCATTTGTACATCCCTTACTGCAGTCACTGACTCTCAGCTGAGCTGAAGGTCTGGAGATATTAAATTGCATCTACTGCTGCATTTCTACTAACACTGTGCCTCTTTTTTGGGAACAAATTTCCATTTGCTTTTGAAAACACCTGCCTGGAGCTTGAAAGGCTGGGTGACTTACAGCATGCCAGTTAGTGGTGTCCTGGCAGAGGTGGTTGGTTGCCCTAGTGAAATAGCATCCCTTCATTAAGTCACTGGAAGGATTTTATGTGCCAACAAGAAAGGAAAGGCAACAAAATGAAATTAGAAGGAAAAAAAGTAAAAAAGGAGAGAAAGTGACAGCTGACAAGGGAAAAATTGTTGCATTTTCCATACACATGCTATGTTTTGTTACACATAAAACTTTGAATTTAAAGTCAACATCCCAGAGATTGAGGAAGAAGGTCAGAAGAGAATGAATGTAACTAGTAGGACTTGATCATCAAACCTTATCATACTAATCACATCTTCATTTAAGATTCTCTGAGGCACTGCAGCACGCTAGAATGGCACGTCCTGTGGATGAGATCTCCTCCTAGGGTTGATTCATTATAATTCAGTGACTACCAAACTCCCAAATTCAGTGCTTGAATAAACTAGATTGTGCAGCCTATCTACAAGACTAAAACCTCTCAATGGCAAAAGCACAAAATGCAATTGTTTAAATCTAATAGGAATTTCATTCAGTTAGCACTGTAAGCTTTACCGAGTGAAAAAACACTACAATATGTTTGGGAGACTGGTACAACAGTTTCCAATAGCACCTCCAGGTCACATGCCTTCAGAGCTTAGTTTTAAACTTAATTACTAGCTGGGCAGAATTTGCTTAAACTTCAGATGCAAAGTTAAGTTCCCATGTGCCATCAAAAAGCCCAACTCTGCTGCCAGCAATCAGACATAGCAAGAGAAAAATCAGAGTAAATATCAATCCTATTCAATTGTCATGCTACTGACTTTTCTTTCTTTCTTGCTTTGCCAAAACATGGCAATTTTAGGGAGCCTGAAACTAATCTCAATATATGACCAATATATTCCTTTGTGTTCTTTGCACCAGCTGAACCTCTCCCAGATACAACATTCTGTCTCATTAAATTCTGAAAATTTCAGAGTAGCTTTACTCACTTAAAACTGTTCATTTGCTGTTGAATAGAATCATAGAATCGTTTATGTTGGAAAAGACCTTTAAGATCATTGAGTCCAACCGTAAACCCAAGATTACCAAGTCCATTACTAGATCACGTCCCTGAGTGCCATGCCTACACATCTTTTAAATATCTGCAGGGATAGTGACTCAACCACCTCCCCGGGCAGCCTGTTCCAATGCTTGATAACCATTTCAGTGATTAAATTCTTCCTAATATCCAACCTATACCTCCTCTGGTTCAACTTGAGGCCATCATCTTGTCCTATCACTTACTATTTGGGAGAAGAGACCAACACCCACCTTGCTACAACCTCCTCTCAGGTAGCTGTAGTGAGCGATAGTCTCCCCAGAGCCTCCTTTTACCCAGACTAAACAACTCCAGTTCCCTCGGCTGTTCCTCACAGGACCAGTTCTCTAGACCCTTCAACAGAATAGATCTGATGCTTTTCTGTGATTTTACATTCTAAGAAAACCATCCTTAGGACACTAATAATTGAGCTGCCAAAAAGCTCAGGCCTTTACACTAGAAATGCAAGACAAGGTTTGATAGGCTCCACATTACCAATACATACACTAGCCATTCCATCTTTCACAGAGTCTCAGTCCTTCGTTACATTTATTTACTAGTTTGGACTGAATTTAGGATGCAAGTATCCTTAGCAAGGTCCAGACATGCCATCCCTTAGAAGCTTCGGTGCTTCAGATCTGCCAAGAACAGGGTCAATACAGTCTTCTGCACTGGACAAGGACTACACTGCTAAACTAAACCATGCCTAAGGTTAAAGAAACTTCCAGTTTACAGAAGTGCACTGAGAACCAACATACTGGGGAGAACTTCTGCTATTTCAGCTTCTCTATTCTCCTCCCTTAGCAGAGGAACATGCAAGAAATATGTTTTAATTCTCAAGAGTTCATTTGCCACCGCCCCAACTGTTTCTGTATTCCTGCATTACATTGCAGTTATTTCAGCTCCTATGATTTCCATGTCTCAAGTTTAGCACTAAGAGCATAAGTCATAACAGAAGGACTTTAGAAAGTGTACTTTGGTAAAACTGTCTACTATAATTGAGATTTAAAACTATCATGTCACAAAACACATGACTAAATTTACAAAGAACATTTAGTTATGCTTATCAAATCATATCTATGCCCAGAACCCCTTCAGTGATAAGTGTCACAAAGTCATTACACACAGGAAGCAAGATACATGTTCAACTACAGTAAAACTCACAAGCATACTTTTTATGGGTGCAGTGAACCCTCTCTCTCTCACAGCTAGGCTATACTGTGATAGGATTCCCAAACACCTAACCAAAGATAGCTGACTAGAAGTTGCCTATACTGATAAAATATCCTATATGCCATGCTAAAAGGACAAATATTGCTGTCATAGGTCCTTTGTACTAGCCCTATGATTAGCTCTGTTTTAGCCAACTAATTCCTATTTTAAAGACAAGCCTCAGCCACGGAACAAGAACTGTATCTTCTTTCAACCAACAGACTGAAAGTCAATCTAATCCTTCACTCATCCTCAGTGAAGAGAGAAAAAACCAAGGGCAAGCTTATCTTTTCAGGTAGACTCTCTAGCTGATCTTTTCTCCCACCCACCCTCTCTGTCCATATCTCCTTGTTCCACTGCTGCTGGACGCCCACACATTTTACTTCATGGTTCTCATGCTGTTTGACATTCCTCATTCCTTACTGTTAACTTTTCTCACAGCAGTCTTGCTGTTGCTTTTCTGTTTTCCACTCCTATTCACTCTGCTTTGCAGAGTAGTTTGATAGTAAAAAAGTTTTTCTCCTAAAGTTGGAAACACAAAAACCTTCCCTGGATACAACCGATTTAGTCAATGTTAGCAGTATGTACAGAGGACTCGGATCTCTAGGAACCATACTGAGGGGAGGAAAGTGATTCTGGCTTCTTTCCCAATAACACAGGAAATGCAATATCCTCCTTCAGTACCTACAGTAATGCTGCAAGCCTCTGCTAGTAGTTCAGTATGTGAGTGTAAATAAATGCAATTTACAGAGTTACACTTTGCATATTACTAGGTAATATGGGTAAATATATAAGAAAATATTTATATTGTATGTTTATATAATCCTGCTATATTCTTGTAATATCATTGGAAAAGTCCTTTGTCTGTTTCCTTACATGCTCCAGTGAATATCCCAGTAGTGACACAGCTTTCAATATGCCTGTCTTGTGTGTGCTCTGCTTAGGACTTACAGCCAGTATTCACCCAAATCCCTCGGCCTGGGGCACCAACAGATCTGACTCCAGGCTGTGGAAATGCCGCAGTTTCTACCCTATATCCCATAACATCATCTCCTTGTGCTATGACAAGGATGGGTGGAAATTACTCTTCCAGCAGCGCTGGAGCAGTGTAACTTGTGAGGCTACTGGAAAATAGCCTAAGTTCCTTTTTGGTTTAGACACATTAAAACAGCTTTGTTGCCTCTGCGCAAGGATAGCAGTGATTCAGTATCGCTGCTCCAATTCTCTCCTAAGCTTCTCAAGGCTTTTTTCAGCTCCGCGGGCTCAGCCCCAGCGGCGGAGCGGCTCACGGGCGCTCTGCCCGGCGCGCCAACAGATGGCAGCAGAGCGTCCCTGCGGGGCCCCGCCGCCGCCGCACGGACCCCCGGCACCGCGGCTCGCCCCGAGGTCTGGGTGCGAGCTGATTTTAAAGTGAACAGGTGAAACCATCTTAAAATCATCTGAAAAAAAAAAATAAATCTCCTCAGTAACCACGTTGTAAAGACGGCAGCGCTCACGCTTGGAGGCATCCCAAGGCTCTTCTCTTTCCTGAATTTATTATCTGGCAAGAGAGGAACTACAGGAACAATCAGGACTAGCTCCTTCAGCAAGCAAAAACCCCTGGAACATGCCAGAGCTGTAAAGGGAATTGCGCAAAAAGTAGCTCCTCCAACACTGGAACAGCCACCCTGCAGGTAAGTGATCCCTCAGTGCAGCAGCGAGCTCCACCAGCACTGTCAGCGCTGCAGCCACAGCTTCAGTGCCCTCCCCTAACATTAAAACAAGTCCCACATTCTCCTATTTTAGCTCCTCAATACATTTCTAGTCCTGTTATTTTTTTTTCCTTGGGAAAACAGTTAATTGTCCTGCTTTAATAAGGAAATCAGATGACTTTTCTCATTTCAGTTGCTCAGTGGCCGATAGCGCCTGTCACACCAATTCATGTGGTTCCTCTATCTGAATCACATTCACTGTTAGAGGAAGCACATGGGAGGCTGTATCTGAAGATCTCATTCACATCTTGACACAGAATGGGCTTGTACCCATATGTCCCTAACTACAAGGCTAGGAAGGGTCAACTTGCCCAGCCTTCCACCTGCTTGGGGTTTGAGTACATGCTTGGAGAACTTGGGGAACAAATCCTCTCCTTCCTGAAGCACAAAAATGAAGACAGACACAAGTATGGAAGAACTAGGAGGTATCTTTTGCATGCTGGGTTGCCTCCCAATTCCTGAATCATCATGTTTGTTTATGGGAAATTTGCTTTTCTTACATCAGCTTTGGCAGTTGTTATAATGGAAAGATATAATAAAAGATATAAATGACATTAGGATCTGGAACATTGCTGCTGTTAAATTAGCAATTGTACTTTCTTCCACAGCACTCTAAGTTCATGCTGTGCATTAAAGAGCACAGTATCTCTGCCATTAGCATGAGCTCTTACCGTTCTGATAGCTGGACTTAAAACTATGTTAATAAATACTTTTATTTGCTATTTAACATAACAGGTGAAGAAATAAGCTTCTCTATACTACTCCGTAGGGTCAGCCCTACTCGGTGTTTCTGTATCACCTCACACAATAGGTTCCCAACTCTGTTAACTGGTAGGATTGACTTCTAATGGGCAAGATTTTTCAGGAGTAATTTGAAGAATTGTCAGGGAAGGACTTGCTTCATTTATCTGTCATCTTTCTACACTGATCATTCCCTGTGGATGTAACACAGGATAAAGCATGAGGACTAACTCTCAGTAAAAAGCCAAATATATTTCAGAGTGGCTGGAAAGCTCTGAGTACTAAAGAACAGTAGCTGGAGCCTTGAGAACTTTTGGCTTTACCAAAGGTCAAACAAGATGAATGTTAATCTGAAAAGCTGTATAAAACTATCAGTCCCACCATCGGAATCTTTACTGATTTCCTCCAGACTTGTCAAAACTTTGATATTGCAGGCTGTTTCTTCTCTGATTACACAAAAAAAAAACCAAACTCTCCAGCTGTGTTAGTCTCCAATTCTGACTTGGATAAGATAAGGTGACCATCACTATTTATCTCTGCGTGAAATAGGTATATAGAGCTGTCCTGCAGGACAATGGAAAATGAAAAAAGTTTGGAGTTTTTGTTTCCAGGCCACTTAACCCATTTTTCATTTTTATTCCATTTTAGGAGCCTACACACCCTCACACATGCACTACCTCTCTCTTTTTATCCAACTATCACAATCCACTGTTTCAAGACACTGACCTTTCGTTGTATCCAAGGTCTGCTCCTGCAGGTTTACTGTCTTTGTTGATTGGCCATCATAGCCAGCATAAATTGTCTCTTCTTTTGAGAAAATCCAACATCAAGGGGTTAATTCTATCATGCATCATTCTTGTGAATTGGTAAGAGTGAGGCTTCTGCATGACAGACTCCAGAAGTTTCTGGAAGATGCAGATGAGGAGAATATTCTAGTTAAGATAGCACCACAGAAAGTCTTTTCTAATAAGTCTTCCCTTGGGAACTGCAACCCCATTTAGACTTGTAAACTTGTCATCAAGTATGAGACTAAGTCTTGTAAAAAATTAACCTAAAAATAATACCTCAAAAGTCATACATGCAAAAGTAATACGAAGTTAAGAGATGCAAAGCCTGTAGAAATCAAGCTATTACAGTGCCAGGATAATTATAAATCCTTTCTGAAAGTCTTTAAATAGATTATCAAGCACAGCTGGTTTTTTTATTACTATCTTCAGTGATAGTTTAACAAACTTGACTTGCCCTTAAATATCAAATATAGGTACGGTTTGATTTATAAGGATTAAAAATATCTTTATTAATGGTATTGTAAAGGTTTCACAATATGTGTAACAGCATGTTGCCCAGGAATAAAAAACAGAACCTCATTCACACTCCCAAGCTAGAGTTACCATTACCTTTTAGCTATCAGACTGGGTGAAGTGATGAACTCCTTTAATGAACAGGTGAATCAGGGGTCAAACCAATTAGCAGATAAGCTTTTATTTAAAAGAAAGGTTTAAAGGTTCTTGTGAAAGGCAAGATAAAGCTTTCTCTGGCAGTTATTGCAGTCTATTTGAGAGAGGTTTCATCAATAGGAACACTGCACTGAGGCTGGGTGGTGTGTACTGCCAGTTTCTACCCCTGCTAACACAAAAAAGGATTTGTTTCTTCATGTAACCCTACCAAAGCACTTACCAGAGCCCTAAAGGGACTGAATGTTACTGGAGTGGTAGGATCCTGGTAACGGGGCAGAGGAAGACTGAGAAAACAAGACAGTAATGGTTGGAAACTTAGAGATGACAGGAGTGTGGACAGAAAACACAAAATTGTTCTTTATGAAAAAGCAGAAACCCTATGTTGTAGCAAAACATCCACTGAGGGGTGTGCGTACATGCGTAATTCAATTCATGATTCCTACCCAGGAGAGCATTATTGAGAAAGGCACAAGGACAAGGGCTGCAAACCATTCTGCAGAAGCAGCTCGCTATTTCCCACAGCATGTTTCAATGCGCTTTTAGTCCACGTGATCTAGCTTGCTACTTCTTAGTGGATGTGCTTTGTTTGCTTTAATTACTTCTACAAATTGTTAAGATGTAAAATTTATTTTTCTAGCCTAGTTTATATAAGTTCCTTTGTACAAGGGACTTTGCTTGTTGTATTTCTTTCTGAAAATTTATTCTGAAAAGCATGGATAGGAAAGTTAAAAATACCTGCAAGATAGCTAGCACAAGAACTTTATTTGTAATAAATGCAACAACATTTAGAATTGAAAATTATCTATCACACTCAGCTGCCATACAATCAAAACCTGAAGAATAACAACCTACCTGAAAGCCACAGTTACCAACCTAGAATATCTGCAAGTTCTAATCCTCTTGAAAAGAGAGATTTAGTAGTCTAAAAAGTTATATTGCAGTTCAGCAATTTCAGTGACATTCTAAGGGATTACACAGAAGAACTGAATTATACTTAAGTGTTCTTTGAACTAGGTCAAAAAGTTCTACTTTCTCTTTGGTGTTTCTGCAAAGAGCTTGGTCTGTACTCAAGCTCTGGTTTCTAGCAGCTCTTTCCAAGCTTGCTCTTTGTATTATTATTCTTTTCCCTGGATAAAATAGTTTGGGTTTCATACGAAAATACGCAACTATTAAGAGGCAATACAATACCTACGGTACATGATTTAAACTCCTTCTTTTACCTACCAGTGTCTCCTATCTATTTTGTGTAGGCATTCACACTTCAACACGCACATCCTCCAGAGTGTACTGACTCTCTTCTTCCTATTGAGTGACCCAGAACAATGGATTAGTGATCAGCCTCAACTCTGACAAGAAATAGTTTCCATTTATTTCACAATTTAGTAAATAATTATTTCACTTGCATCTTTATCTTTTTAATCTTTTACCATCACAGAGAAAAACCATGTTCTTCAAAATCACTCCTGAGCTCTTAATAAAAAAATCACTGGCCCATGTCTGACAAATTTGGAGCACGGCCAACAAAAGCATGAGTCCTTACACAGACCTTCCTTTGTCTACACTACACACTTCCAGTATTTTCACTACATCTAAGCTTTCTATGATTATAGAGATGGGAAAAAGAATTAGATCAGCATTGTTACATCCCAGTTCTATAATGATTCTTGAAGTACTGGTATTACTTATTTTACTCTTGAGCATGATGAACAAGAAAGCACCACAGTGCAAATTCCTGTTGACATGGTATAGACAGATCTCTATATACACACAAAATGGAATATGAATGCGTTTTCAGGCTGCCCTGCTGAATGTTTGGATCTCAAACTGTACGGTCCAGAGCAGGTGCTGTCCTGGGAAGCTAATACAATAGCAGAAGATGACTGTTTGGAAACTAATGCTGTTACAAATACTTCAGGTTATTCAAAGTTTGCCTCTATCTGCAATTCATTACAAGCAGCACCTCTTGCAAAGACAACTAAATAGAATATTTAATTTAAATTAATAACTTAGACCAGCTTAAGGCTACCTCTGTCAATGCTCCATTAAAACAGCTTGTACCTTCAAGTGTTGCTGGTTTTCACAATTTTACATTTGAATTGTCTAGGAATTAGAATGAATATTAGACCATTGCACACAGGAAGGGCCAAGAGAAGTACCAGAAACAATACAGAAATAAAGAGACAGAAATAATACGTGTGAATCCACACCATCAGTACCAGGCAGAAGAAATAACTAAAATCTGAGGTGACTCATGAGATTTCACAGCATATATTCACAATGAAACAATAGAGAGAATCCAAGATGCACCTACTTTGATGTCCTTCAAAAAGGTTTTCCTGTAAGGTATTAAAAGGTTAATGACAGTGATACATACAGCAGAAACTGAGTTGTTCTGTGCAATGGGATTATTTTCCAGCCTAGGTTACAGTAAAGCCAAGTATACAACTATATATTATTTCCACGCAACAGTTTCTTTCCTATGTTTCTATCCAAATCAAGATTATTGGATTATTGTTATCAATTCCTGCAAAAGAAGGGAAACTGCAAAGAAGTACCACTCAGCTTTTCTAATGAAATACTTAATCCAGTAATTCTAAAAGGCTGTATAAAACTAAAGATTCTTCTTGCAGCAATTACAGCTCCATTTGTTTTGGAAAAGGAGGGGCATATTAACAAAAGTGTCAAAAGGCGTGAATTACTTTCCATTGTGCTCTTACCCTGCTGCAACTCCCATTGACCACACAGACTGACAAATTACACACTGCTCTGCTGTCTGCCTTCGTATTCACAACACATTTACAAACCAGTTTCACAAGTCAGTTATAAAACCAGGGGCAAGCTTACAACGCCTGTAGCAATATCCTACCTCCCTAGCATCCTGTTGTTCCTCAAGCTTGGAATCTACAGAACATTCTCCATACCGAAGTATAAAAAGCAAATGACAAAAAGGAGTATTTCTAGAATATTGTTTCAACTGAATCTACATTCCTCTTTTCACAAGCTCTGCTGATTTTTCTTAACACTCCCTCCAACCATTATAAATAATAAAACATGAGAATCTAAATCTTTCCTGCCTTCCTTTTGTCTTTTACTTCCATTTTAGTTATGCTTAAATAATTCTAACTCCCAATCAGAAACTAATTATGTAACATAAAGTAATTCTAATGTCAATAAGCTTCAGACCAAACTTCTAATGTTAACAAACCAATTAGAGAACTAATAATTTTGCCCCACTTTTTAAGTTAAATGTCAAATAATTTTTAGTTGATTTAAAAAAATGAAGTGTTAGGTTAGTGCCATGGGCTCCATCCTGTTCAATTTAAGCATCTGTAAAATCATGCTTTTAAAGTAAAACTTCCCATTGAGACCCCAACACCAAATCCATAGACTTCAGTGAAAACTTTCACACTGGCTTTAATAGACATTGGACAAAGGCCTTATAACTTGAGGAACTCTGTTACAAATGGTTCTGTCCAGGGCTATCTGCCAACGTAATTCAGATGTGAAAGAGGTTGCAGCCTGAGAAAACTGACCTTGCTGGTTGGCAAAGCCTGAGAACTGCCTCAAAGAAGGAAAATAGGAGTGCTTTGTGTCTCTGCCCTAGCTTCTTGCAGGAAAATGAAAAGTGGATGTTAGTAAGAGGAAATAGGTTGGCCAACATCCAACTAATTCCTTTTATTTTTCATGTCTTTGATGTACAATTTAAATGCAACTTCCTCCCCTTTTTGAAAGGCTCAATAGAGCAATGTTTATATGCACATATTCCAAAATGCAACTCAAAACTATTTCCTAATTATATCTGATACCACCGTGTGCCAACCAGTTAGAAAAATAAGTAAAGTGCTTCCAACACTGATAAAGGTCAGGTATTTTCTGTCCATCACCATTGTTTGCCTAGAACATGAGCTCAACTCACATCTACCTGGAATAGCCATAAACTTCAGCAGACACCCACTGGTTGCTGGAAACGGTATATTATGACTGCCATTGCTGCCTCACTATGCTAGGGTCCTATAAATAACTAGAAAGAATACCTTCTTCAAGGCTAGTACAGAGGGCAGAGTGGTGGGAGCTCGAACAGTTTGCTCATTTTGCAGATGAGCTGGAAATAATTTCCAGTTTATCTACGTCTCTCTTCTTTGTCCAGCACCTAAAATAATCAGATTATTTCCTTTTAAAATCAAATGAGTGCACTTTTCCCCCCACCCTTTAAATCATTGCATTACATTGATTTTGACACAACCTTTATTAGAGACATGGGAAATTTAGCGGCATTAGCTGATGACCATCATCAATACTATGCTATTTATCACAAACCAGATACTCCTGGTACTTCAGTGACTGGCAGAAGCTCTGATAACAAAACCATAGGTTTTGTTGCCGCTTGGGAGTTTAATGCTTGAACACTTATTGCAAAAATTATTTGCAACTAGAACTCCTGGTGGCAGTTATATCCCTAGGGATATTTCACTGTCAATGTAAATCTCTGGTTGAAGAGATGGATATGTGACAAGCAAGTCACTTCATTACTCTGAAAATAAAGTTTCATGCTAACCATTTTAATACAGTAGTAAGTTGCATTTCACTTGCAAAGGTCTCATCAGCAAGGAAATAGTCATTGGGTGTGGGTGCACAGCCTCCTATAAACACTGGAAACTACACACAGTATTTGTATTATCACTGCCTTCCCTGACATGTTGGGTATGCAATAACAATTCTTCCTAATTCAGATACACTATCCAGCCGAGGTCTTCTTCACCTTTCCACAGCCAAGAAAGGCCCTTTCAGCCTTCTGCAGCAATGAAGCATTGAACTAGTGCAGTAGTTTAAAGTGATCAGAGGGAGTTATGTCTGTGGACTTTTCCAACTGTTTTTTTTCCTCTTTAAAAAAAGGAGGAAAAGGGAGAAGCTAGCATAAGGTTCAAGCACATGAACACCTTGCAGTTAGCCGACGCAATGACTTTTTAGGGAATTAATTGGTGAGCATTTCAGAGTGGTCAAATACATTGTTTCTGTAGCTGCCTGCCAGGATATTAAAAGGCCAGATTTTCACTGATGCAATTGATAAAGTAATGGATGACTTACCTCAGATTTTATTTCATGAAAAATCAACTAGTTATGCCCATCACATGTTTTTCACAGGAACTGTTTCGCACATTGTGCTTGCTGGCGATTCATTTGCAACATGAACAAAGAGCTTATCCTTTCTTTCTAGAAGATTTTCCACAGTTTAACCCCCTCTTTTGACATTTCCTTGACTACTATACCAGTTTCACTTTGACCAGCATTTTTAATTCATCCCAGAATAGACACTTGCCTTTCACAGTATTAGGGATTACAAAACCATTCAAGCCACACAAATTCATACCCTAGAAGACTTAAGACCTTATGTCATACTGTGGTGGTTTAGCCCGAGTCACCACACAGTTTCTCACTCACCCTCTCCCTACCCAGCAGAATGGGGGAGAGAAACTGGGAAGAAAGGAAAACTCGTGGGTTGAGATAAAAACAGTTTACTAAAATATTAAAAACTACAAAAATAAGAAAATATAAGGATATTAATATATATAAAATATACAAAATGAACAATGTACAATTTCTCACCACCCGATGTCTGAATGACTGACACAGCCCGTCCCGAGCAGCGATCACAGAAACAACACTGAGTAACAAGCAAAGGGGGGGAGAGCAAGCTAGCAAGGCAGAGGGAACGATGCCAGCAAGCAAGAGAGACGGAAAAAAGATGGATGCCAAGGATGCATACCGGAATGGATGCATGGATGCCCCCTCCCCATGGGCAACCCCTACTTATATACTGAGCATGACATTTATGGCATGGAATACTCTTTGGCCAGTTTGGGTCAATTACTCTGTCTTTTGCCCAGCTTCCTGTTTCTGCACATTAACAAGACTTTAACAAGACTTGGAAAGCCAGACAGTGTCCTTGGTCTCATTAACAACAACTCATCATCAGAGTGTTTTTATCAACATTTTTCACACACGAAATCCAAAACACACTGGCTATTGAGAGAAGAACTAACTCCAACCCTGCCGAAACCAGGACACATACTAAAGGCAGAGATGCAATGAGAACAATTCGGGTGGACAGCATGGTGGTAAGAGTTTTCTGTCATCTGCGTTTGGAAGTAAGGGTCAAACATCAACAATCAGAAGGCAAATCTTGCCTGCTAGCATGTTTTCTGTAATTTTTCATGGTCTATCACAAGGTGTTGGTTTTCTATGCTGTTCTGGTTTCACCTCCTTCCAGTGAGGAACAGAAGCAGCCTAGTCTCTATGGAATTACAAATCTGAATTAGCATTTGTATCAAGAATCTGCAACGGGCTGAATATGGAAATAGCGTGAAGACAAGAAGCTGGCAAGGCTGGAGATAGCAAAAAGAAATTGTGGTTTGCTAATATAAAAAGGAGAATGAGAAAGAAAACAAGAGGTACAGGTAAATAGCCTTTGGGCACGCTTTATTGCACATTACTGCGCTTCTTGGGTCCCACATGGACTCAACTATGTTCTGAAGTCCAGAAGAGATTAGCTGTTACACTTACATTGAAGATATAAAGCCTAATTAGAAGGAAAGATCAAACTGTTTCACTCTGCATTTCATTCAAATATTTGGCCCTGATGCTGCAGTAGCACCTTTGTCCATCGGTAGAAGGACAGCACAGTTCACACTCACCATGCAGTCAACCATGCACCTCCAGTAACCGAGCAGGGGTCTGCCAGTAGCAGTTCTGGTGCCTGTATCTCCCTGCTGACCCTTCCCTTTTCTTCCATTCAGGTCTGACTCACTGTCATAACCTACAAGAGAAGCTTTATCCTTTTCTTCCCAGTGCGCAGGTCAGAAAAATTTTTAGCTATGAACTTTCAAAAGTTAACAAACAAAAATGTTGACTTAGTAAAGATTTTTATCATCTTTGCCTTAATTGCTAGAAGGGAATAACTAGCGACAAAAATCATGTGCTCTATTAATATATAAATAAATTATGATAGCAGTCTTTCTATCTCTAGGACGTTAGCTGAAAAACAGCTTGTCATGGCTGGATGGCATTTACTTTTCTATCTGTCAATATTTGGAGGATTTTATTACTTTGCAGTGCCAAGTTTAAAATGGCTAATGGAAATATTAAAATGGAATTAATCTAACTAACTAAATAAAACTGGTTCTTTGTGTGTTATTCCCTTGGAAGTGACTTAATGTGCTTTCTGAAACAAAGCTATGGTGGGAAAATGGGTTATATTTAAGTTTATATGTTACTCATTTACTTTTTCTCAGAAACTTTATTTTCCAAGCAGAGACAAGCTGTGGTGCTTTATAGTAACTTTACCTCAGATATTTACACTCTGATATACACAGAAGAGAAGGTTAGAAGTGGCCAGAGGGTTTCCAGCTCCACTAACTTACCAAATATTCTACTTTGGGAAAACAGCAACACTACAGCAGCAACTAATGGCCCGCACCAATAACATCACTGCACTGCAATAAGTCAATACTGCAAAGTTTTGCCAGTCTAAGTGGTGGTCTAACATAAAAATTACACACACTTCTAGCTGATACTAGTGTTTAACAAAACTCCAGGTGTCAATAGAAGACCTTTGTCAAAAGAGAACCCTCTTGCAAAGTTAGGTTTGCTGCCTGAGTTGCAGCACAACTTTGTCATCTGTGGAATGGATGCAGCTTGCATTTCCTGTGGAGGACTCCATAGTCACAGCTAGAACAGCTGCTGTTCAGAGCCAACAACAGGAATGTTTCTAGGCAATTTATGAAAGAATCATAGAATAAAATAATCTCCCTATACCCATCTCATTGTGCCATTTTTTAACTTCATACACTGACTTTATCTTTTTTCAAAAGAGCTTAGTGCAATAAAGAAATACACAACTCTTCATTTCCACTTCAGAAAGTAGAAACAAAAGTTCCAGGAAATGAAACAAAACTTGGAAAGCTCTGGATGTATTGACTGCTGAAAGGGAGAGAGCCTAACTGAAGAGGCAGCAAGGAACCAGAAGCTGAAAAACACAAAACATGATCTCATCTTCGAAGTAGCAACTACTCCAGCCAAGAAGATTTAGGGAGCTGTGGGAGGTAGACAGACATGCATCAGGTATCCGCAACAGATCTCCTGTTCCATACACACACACTCAGGTGTGTGTCTCCATCACATGGTTGTCACCAGTGATGCTCTGTTGTAGCTGTTATCACAGACTTTGAAGACTACAGCATAAATGAGTCATCAATTTAACTACAGCAAAACAGTTTCAAACTTGGATGCAAGAAGCCAAGATGCTCATCCAAATCCAAAAGCTGTGAAACATTTAATATCAATTTACAGAATGTAAGTGTAATAAGATAACATGATCCTTCACCTAATTTTGCTTTGTAATTGCTTGGAAAACTGTGCAATTCATAGAACAAATTAACTTTTTAGCCATAAACATTCTTCTGACCACGTCTCACTGTCAACAGTATAGCATTAGCTGGGTAATCTGCCAGGACTGGGCTTATTAATGCAACGTCAGTCTTGCTCTTAATTCCAACTTCTTTTTTTATACCTTGAATTGGCATACAAAAGATCTCATGTCTGCACTGTTCAACCTAAGACTCAACATTCAAGACTACGTAACACAACTGCTCAGAAGTTAAACAAATGCACTTGACCTCAGAATGAAATGCAACAATTAGTGTTAGTTCGTGTCACCACTTTCCCTTGTGCATTTCCTGGCAGCATCAGCTCCTCCTCTCACTCACCTTTCAGGGATATTTGGTTGTCAGTCTACTTGCAGAAACACTGTGCCATAAGACTCAGCTACAACAGAATGTTATATTCAGAATTACACATGTAGCTCTAAGAGTAACATCACGAATCCTGGCACTTATATCTAGGACATTGGACTGGCACGTTGCCAAAAATGTAACAGCATATGATGTTCTGCTATTTGCAATTAAATGGTATGAAGATATGGTCACTGCAAGAGGTATAAAGATCTCAATCAAATTAACATTAGGCCACGCCTCCTCCAGTCTGTAGTTACAAAATAAAGACATTACAGGAGTGGTGAACCTACAGAAAGATTTATATACTGGGTGTGACCTTGTGTTCCAAAATGATTTTTCCACAAATGGATGAAAAACATGTTGACAGGAATTATTCCTAATCCTTCAAGTAAATCAGTTTTTCCCTATGACCTCCTGAGATGCAATGAGTTTGCTCATTTTGAGTGCTCTGATCTTGCAGATGGAAATGTGAATCTTGTTGCAAGTTGGTGTTGTATGGTTACAGCATATGCAAGT